>JANHGC010004745.1:246194-261263 GCA_027560395.1 Boaedon fuliginosus | reverse complement strand
CCCCCCCCCCCCCCCCAAAATTCGTCACATTGAAATTTTAGAAGGCCAAATAGCCTTGTTCTTGCCTCCCCCCTCTTCCTCCATTACATTTCAGCTGGAAAGAATTTGATGAAGATCTTTAAAATAGGGCAGAAGTGAGACAGTAAGCACCGTGGCCAAGAGAAGGTTGTGAAATTGGAAGCAGCCAAGACCTGGCTAGACGCTCATCCGCTGGGGATCCCTTCGTGGTGGCGGAAAGCATCCCAGCCAGTTGCTGAGAGGTTGCCCAAGAGGGGAGCAGTAATGAGGTCAAGTGGCTAACATGAGCACTTGTAATTAGAGCCTTTAGGTTTGAGGGTTGATTTCCTAGATCTAAAGTTGCAGAAAACCATACTCACTGTCCAACTGTATGGCTGTCAAAATATAATGGCCTTGAAATAGTTTAAGCAGCCTAAGATAGAATCCAAGAAAAAAAAATGCTTTGCATATGATTTTTGAACATTCTTGCATCTGGAGGCCAAAATATGTGCATTCCTAGAAGAATATCACAATAGTGTTAACTTCAGAAAGGAAATTAAAACTTTATTGTGAGTGAAGAGGAGCCTCTTGAGCTCTGTTACCCAGCTTATGGGATTCAATAATTGGTGGTTAACAGATCTTAACATTGTTGAAGTTTGTCCATTTTCCGGGGGTGGGTGGGATAGTCTTTCTCTGTTTGAGCAAATAGTGTAATAAAAATATTGGGACTTTTGACTGAATAATATTTTTAAAATAAATTCCAAGTGGCACTGGTGTATGGGAGATAGGTGAGATCTAAGAGCAGCACCCCGGATCCCTGCAGTATCCCTGCTTTATAGCTCTCGTTCCACTCGCACCCCATTTTGTAAGAAGGAAGACCCTGATTAAAAGCTTGCATAATCTTTTTTCTTTTTCTGGTGTGGCAAAGAGACATTGAATGTAATCTAGACCTGGGGGATCTGAGATGCTCCATCTCCACAAAGGAGCCTATTTCTAACTCACGTTATCATCCTTGTATCCAACCAGTTAATTATATCCATTTTTGCATAATGATTTGAAACTCTTGTAAGCAGTTTCTATGAAGAACAGAGAACATGGGAACAAACAAAAGAAAACACGCAGGGTGAAAACTGGTTTGAATTGCCATAATTTTGCTAACCGTTAGAAGCAACAGACCACGAAAAATTTCACCGGGCGTTTCGTTTTGCTGTGCTGCCTTCTACTCTGCTGCAGCCACTTTTAACTGAGAGCCATTGAAGGCCTTGAGTGATCTGGTGGCCACCCACAGACCTCCTTAAGATGGTAGCCTGGCATGAGTGGTAATAATTCTGTATTGGAACGGATGTTGGTGTTCATCTTAGGCTGGTATGCAACCCACAGTTTAAGCTAATGTTGGTTTCACCAATACCACATGTTGTTGTTAGTTGCGAAGTTGTGTCCGACCCCTTGCGACCCATGGACCACGTTCCTCCAAGCCTTCCTGTCCTCTCCCATCCCCTGGAGTCCATTTAAGCTCGCCCCGACTGCTTCAGGGACTCCATCCAGTCCCCTCCTTCTCTGCCGTCCCCTTCTTCTTCTTTTGCCCTCCATGGCTCCCAGCATCAGGCTCTTCTCCAGGGAGTCCTTCCTTCTCATGAGGTAACCAAAGTCTTTGAGGTTCATCTTCTTCAGGATCTGGCCTTCTAAAAAGCAGTCAGGGTTGATCTCCTCTAGGACTGACCAGTTGGATCACCTTGCAGCCCAAGGGACTCGCAGGAGTCTTCTCCAGCGCATGTATAATAATGTAATTAATGCTAGGCCCTCATTGGGCAAAACGTTCATCTTATATCTGGCAACATGTAATTTAAGATATGCTTGGTACAACTGTGAATGAATTACAATCCAAATATGGTACTGGGAAATGTAAAACACCTATGACATTTGTCAGGGCAAACATCCCCTGTTAAATGTCTATGGAAAACCATATTGAGGGGAGGTGGCATTATACATTTTGAAAGAAAGAAAAACTAAACTCTTATTTTTCTGTCTAGATTCCGCGTGACAGGCTGTGGAAAGCCGTTCCAGAAACACCTTGAAATTCCAGAACAGACCTTTTCTTGTAAGTCGCGCTGGGTCTACAGGAGAGCTTGTCCAAATGAGCAAGACATCACAACAGAACCCAGCTGCAGAAACCAATGGAGTAAGTGTCATCTACACCCAAGCGCACGCCAGCGGGTTGCAACAGGTCCCTCAGCTGGTGCCCGTCAGCCCCGGAGGTGGGGGCAAAGCTACACCGCCCAGCAAGCAGGGCAAAAAGCACTCCCTTGTCGATAGGAACAGTGATGAGTACCGCCAGCGCAGGGAACGCAATAACATGGCGGTGAAAAAGAGCCGCTTGAAGAGCAAGCAGAAAGCCCAGGACACCCTCCAGAGGGTAAACCAGCTGAAGGAAGAAAATGAACGCTTGGAGGCCAAAATCAAGCTCCTGACGAAGGAGCTGAGCGTCCTGAAAGATTTGTTTCTGGAGCACGCTCACAACTTCACAGACAGTGCGCAGCCTCTGGGCACAGACAACTCTGCGGCACATTCAGATGGATCCGGACAATAGATAAACTGGGTGGACTTCCCTTGACCAGCTGGACTATGGAACGGAGACGAATCTGCTCTTTGTATCATCTCTCCTTTTTGACATCCTTTTTTCAGTAGACTCATCCCTCTGTTTGATGCCAGGAAACTGAACCTTTATCTTAAGTATTCGTTTTAAATTAAGCATTAATGTATTTTCTTGTTGGTTTTTTTTTTTTTTGATAAATGAAAGGAATAGGGAAACCTCCTCAAATGATTGTCACTAAAATTAGGACTGCATCGTTTATTAAGTTATTTAAATCTTTTCTGGGCATGATGACTGGGCGATATTTTTTCAAAATATAAATTGTTTTTAAGGTAAGAATTTACAGAGATGCTTCTCAGTCTCCAGTTCATCTTGCCCAGGGAGAGGTGCCTGTTTCAAAGTGATTTCTGCGAGGCAAGTGTGCATCAAAGAAAGATACTCAGATGTTCATGTGCAAATTTACATACTTCACCAAATTATCTTTTACGAAATGGTTGAAAGCCTTAAAATTAGTTGTTCGGTTGACAGCTTTTTTTTCCAGCAGGGTAACAATTAAAATGTCCATATACTGATAATCAGCTGAAGAGTTGATTAAATAAGCTTTAAATTGTTTTCCTTTTCCACTCCTTTTGGTAGTGCATGACTTACTTTGTAATATAGGTTGGGATTTTCAAATACGTAGGCCAAATACTTGCTGTGTGCAACTCCTGTAGTTGAGGTTTGCTTAGTAGCGGTGCCTAACAAATGGCTGAGTCAAGGGAAAGGCAGGAAGGCTGGTTAACCCAGGAGGGTTGTGGTCTTTTCCAATCCCTGCCTCACCTGTGGGCTGAAAATGGGCCTGCTCCAGGTGGGAGCGTCGCCCACCTTCATCCCGTGGCCAGATTGAATTGGGCAACTATAGTGACTATCTACAAATATCTGCAGTGTCTGCACAGGAATTTTATCTCATTTTTTGGGGGGAACTCAGGATGTTGCTGCTGCTTTTCCAGCAACCTCTAAATGAGTTGCCTAGAACGTGGATGGAAATTGGGTCTGCGTCCAGGTTCAAGGCTCTCATTTCACCACCGGATGGATCCGTGCAGCTTTAAACCATCGTTTGTTGAACAGGTTACCTGGGTCAAGGTTCCCACAAAGGCATAAATGACCCTAACCCTGGGCTTTGGGTTGGGGGGGTGGTGTTTGTGGCTTTTCCAAGATCAATTTTGCTTCAGGGTCACATTTTCGGGGTTTGGGGACAGATAACATTCAAACTAATTGAGAGCTAGTTTGGTTTAGTGGTGAGACCCCCCCAGGCTCAGGGGAGAGGGAATTAGGCCTGAAAGGCAGCTGGGCTGGTCACTCAATTCAGCTGAAAAGCCAGCTCACTTAACAGGGTTGTTGCTCTGAGGAAAAGAGGAACAGAAAGCACTATTAGGTATGCCTGCTGCTTTATTTATAAAAGTAATAAAGGCACGATGAATAAAACCAGGTGATTATGAGATGCCGAGAGCTGTTCTTGATAGTGAGATGAGTGGCATATCAATTTAATAAAAGGAATGCATAAATAAAAGCCCCAACAGAAGAGCCGCATCATGTCCTCCTCCCATCTTCAGCAAGGCCTTAATTTTGTAGTGGTCCATAGCAGGATCACTTTGCTTTTGATTCAGGACCAGAAGGAATTAGTTTGAGAAAGGGGGAAAAAAATATCAAAACCTCACTACTACCCAGTTTCAAATTTAATTCCGCAGGGAACCAAAAATACATGATGATCTTTCCAACAATCCATAAAATTGTATCTTTTGCTTTATGCCAGTCCTTCAGCCACAAACACGAGGCTTTTGGATGCTTCAGATGCTGGTGGTATATATATATATTTTTTTTTTTCTCTGAGTAGAAAAAAACCTATTTAACGGAGCAGGGAAGTTCATGAATCATTAATTTATTTTCTTTCACAATCTCCCCATTCATAGTATGTTTGCATATGGCTGGACTAGTGAAAATGACTTTTATACCTCCCCGCCCTTTTTGAAGTTACTGTGTTTGTACCTGTATTTAGAAAAAACCCGATTGTGGTAGAAAATATTAATAAAAAGCCTTACAACAACACGCTGCCCTATATTTCTGTAAAGCTGTCATGTTTATATTTGAAGTCCAAATGTTTCAGGCTAACAAGCTGCAGCTCCAATAATACTGAATTTGGAGATCAGGAAGAGGAATGGATTACCCTGGACAGGTATAAAAATACACCTGAGTACATTATGCAAGAATCATTGCACACAGAATGGTTCAAAAAAACCTGCAGAATCCCCTCCTCATACAATAAACGTCATGTTTGATATATAAAATTTCTTACTATATAAATCATATATGCACTTGTAGACCAAATGTGACATTTAAAAGTGTAAAATACAGGTAAGAGACTATTTTCCAATCCGTACCGGTAATTTCCTTAAAAGCCAGTCATACCAAGTTTTCAAATACTTTTCAAATTACTTTTTTTTTAAGCGCTTGTAACATACTTTTATTTTCCTTTTATTTGACATTTTATGTGAAGCTTCTATTGGGTTGCGATATCTACTTCTTTCATGCCAGGGGAAAAATTCACCTCATTTGAGGGATCCCAATTTAACTTGTTCGTCCCCCTTCTTCAATTCTGGCTTTCATTCAACTCTAAATGTATTTATTTATGTACTCTTGTTTTTCATATTAACCATTCTTATTGCATTCTTAGCCTCACTTTTAAAGTTTATCCCTAATAAACATTTATCTGCTGTATCATAGAAGCCAAAAAGCTATTTGCATCTTTCCATCCTTTGCAACACAGAGCAGGCTCACATTTTTGCTTCTTTTAATTAGTATTTTAACACCTTGCCATTTTATTTTCCTACTCAAGTGTTCTGTAAATATTTTTGAAAGTCTTGTACATACTCAAGGTGCTTGTGATTTATTCCTCTTGTACAATTTTCTAGTTCTGCAGATTCCATACTTTGTTTTTTATCTCTCTCTGCTTTTTAAAGGGCCATTCTTCAGATTTTTCTTTGCATTTAAAAGGTATAACAAAAGGGAGTTCTGTTAAAAGTATACAAGGCAGTGAAATAACCTTGAAGTAAAACTTTACAGGAGATCCTTGACTTATGACGGTCCATTAACGATTGGTCAAAACTACGATGGGCCCAGAATGGGCACCTTACGGCTGATAAGGCCCTTCTGACCACTGTAAAGTGTCAGGCGATGGGCCTCCCCTGTGTTTCCTGTGACCACATTTTGGGCACTTGGTAACCTGTTGGGCTTTGCAACCACTTGCAAGTGTCCTGTGGCCACGTGACTACAATTGGCAGTATTTTTTTTTGCCAGTTTCAGGCAAAAGGAAAAAAAAGACATGTACAGCCACAGAAATTGACTTAACCACCTCCTAAAAAAAAAAACTCCGGTCACCAGGGTGTCATGACTCAGGCCCATAACTGGAAATGGTCGTTAAGTCAAGGACTACCGTACTACTCAAGCATCTATAGAAATGCAAGGCAAAATGAACGTGAATTTCAAGCAGAGTTTTGTTCCTCGGTTGCAAAGGACAGTTAGGCAGATTGTGAAATCAGGAGCTCTTAGGGAAATAAACGTTGGGAGTGACACGCTTCAAAATAACCCAACGTAGTCACCAAGCCACCTTGAGCACGTTGAGGGCAATCCTTGGCTGGCAGTCGAGTGGCAAGTTGGTGGCTCCTCTCTCTTGGGCTAAAGGGGAGGTGGGGAAACGGGGGACCAAAGCAGACCAGAGGGCCTTCCCCCCCCCTCACCTGTAAGGCACCTGCAGTCAACCTGAACACTGAGAAGAGGGTCTCGGAAAAAGATACGGAAGGCCGAAGCCATCTTCAAAGCAACGTGATTTATTCATTTACTTCATTGGCAGAACTGGGGCTCCTTATTGGCCCTTAAGGAGAAAGGATCTGGTTGCACTGCGTCTCATATTTGCTTATACGCGCATCATTCGGGGCAAAGCTTTCGAGGAGGCAAGATGGAGAATCGAGTCAGGCATAATCAGATTTGGCCATTGGCGCCATCGCTTCCGCCCCCCCAGGAAATAAAAACCGAGCATGATTTGGAAGGCTTCTCTTGGCTTTCCTGGCGGGGCGGGGCAAGGAGGAGCGGCATCTAGCGAGAGGCCGGAGCGAAGGATTTGGCGCTGCCCTGGGCCTCGGAGAGGAAGGCTTCGATCTCCTCCACCGTCCGAGGGACGCAGGTCAGCAGCTCCATTCCACTGGCGGTCACCGCGATGTCGTCCTCAATCCGCACCTGGGAAAAGACGGGCACACCTGACCAGGGCTGGCGACGGAGCCAAAGGAGGCGGCTCCGTCATAACCTGCTTCGTTCAGCCCCGGCAACCCTTTTAACCGAGGTCAACGTCATTCTGTTGCGGCTCCTGTTTCCTCCCCGCCTCCTGGCCAGCGAAGCAGCCTTGGGGAGCCGGGGCCGCTCCGTCGCGGGAGGGTTTTAAGAAGAGACTGGGCAGCCGCTTACGGGAAACGCTGTCGGGCAGGGGTGTCAAACTCGCGTCGTCACGGAGTCGTCACATGACATATTAGGACTCCCCCCCCTTTGCTAAACCAGGCAGGGGTGGGGCCAGCCCACGACACATATATTTATTTATTTATTTATTTATTTATTTGTTTGTTTATTTGTTTGATTGGTTTATATCCCGCCTCTCTTCCCCAGATGGGGAACTCGAGGCGGCGTACAACAAAATATACAGTGCCCTAACAATAAGAACTACTCTTAGAAGCCAAAGATATAGGAAGAGTACCAACATTAGTGTTTGTTTGTTTGTTTTTTGCAGAAAAAAATCCAAGGAAAAGAAAGCAATTAGTGGGAGGAGTAAGGAAGGAGCGGACCCACTGGTGGTGGAGGAGGCAACTGGTATTCGGTCGGGATAGGTGGCTATCACTGAAGCTAAAGTGAAGAAAGAGTCTAGAATCCATAAAGGTATTTCATAAACCAGCTTCATTTCTAGCCACAGGTTTGAAGATATTTGCTTGAGGCTCAAGTGAGGAAAGGCTGTGGTGCAAAAAGTCACGTAAAAACCATTCCAAAGAGATGAGACAATAGTCCTTCCTAATAGAGTGGGTATCAGATGTAATACAATGCACTTTCCTTCAGCACCAGCAAACATCTGGAAGCTCATATTGGAAAAGGCTGTACGAAGGGCCAAGAGAGGTGGGGATTCTGCTTAAGCAGGAAGGTCTTTTAAAATGCAACCTCATCGAGACAGAACACAATACAAATGGGAAAAAAATAGAACTATGTTCCTAAATACTGCAAAATAAAAACATGTGACATACAAACACCATCTTGCTTCGTTTGAGCTTGAACTCTGGTGACCAGAAGGAAATTTGCCCATCTTCTTGTGCTGTTATTAATGTGCTATCCACCAGGGAGCAAATGCGCAGCACAGGCTCTCCATGCGGGATCTCTTGCATTGTAGCAGGAAGTGAAAAGGTGACCTCTTTCAAGCGTGTAGATGAGCTGTCCAGTTCAGCATATTCTATCTGCAGGTATGTGCAGAAATCATGCTGTATCGAGAAAAAGAAACAGTTATTACCCTGGTGTCTGTGCATGCAAGTGGCACACATGGTTATTCAGAACTGTGGTATCCAATAGGCTTATTCCTAAGTGAACATTGGGCCATTTATTTATTCCATCCTACAAACATGGCAAGTAAAAGACATGTAACATTTGACCAGAACTGTTACTAACTTATGGAGCACGGTGCTATAGATATTTACAGAAGAAACAAAACCTTTTTCTTTGTACTAATTTCAGTACCTATACATATACTGTAGCACCATTTATTTCCAACACTTTCAATCAAGCGTTTAAGCTACCTGTGTTTCAAATCTGAAACATCGGCCATTTTGTGTTTACTTATTTAACTTAACACTTTTCTAATGCTGCCACAATCAAAGATATTTCTGCTAATTCACATTTTTTTAAAAATGATGTTTTGTTTTGTTGTGGCCAAATACATCTCATCTACTTTTCCATTAAGCAAAATATGTAAGTACCCACTGAATGTTGCCTGTTGCCAAATAGTCTATTTTCATGAACAGTTTTTCCACTTCTTCATCAGTCTATAAAGAGAAAAAATGTGCAAAAGATCTTTACATTAATAAAGAATTGAAATTTCACGAGACACATTTTGTTGGAGCCCACTGTTCCATTCCCCCCAATTTGATGTAGCACCTTAAAATAAGGCAGGAAGGAAGGCATATAGTTTCCCATCCCCACTTCCCTTTCATTTATAATTTTGCTACAAGTTAAAATATCCCAAGTAATTTCAAACTTCTTGCTTACTGCATTATGTGATCCCACACATGTCTTTAATATGTGCTTGAAGCTTTCTATATCCACAGATTTATGTCCACTTGTTTCCAAACTCTGGAGGCAAATAAAGCAACAAAACTTTATTAAGCATTAGTGTAGAGCAGTAGACATGGCAAAGGATTAGCCTTTAGGTTTTCAAATCGTAGTTTCGTTCTTCTATCACTTCTTTCTTTCTTTCCGAATAATTCAAACATGAGAGCAATGTTAAATGTAAATCTGAAGTACCATAATGTCAATATTTTCTTCATCAGAAATCAGACACCATGAAGCAATGTGCAGTGGAAGAAGGAGTGGGGGAATGCTGGCAGTGGCACTGTGACTTCCCACGGAGAAGGTAGCGCATTCCAAACAAGGATCAAGACAATAGTCTGTGTAGTTCTGAACAAGATGGGGGAGGAAGGAAAAGATTCAGGGTAGCTTCACCCTAGAATCTCCCAGGCTATATCAATTAGGTTAGAAGTTTATAGCTTTACTCTGGCGAGATTCTGTCTATTAGATATAAGCAAATAAAGAACTGGATTCACTATGTCGTCTTTGGGCTGAGGCTTGACAGATACAGCAGTCCCCAGGAATTCAAGATGGATTCTGATCCACTTTCACTGTAGTAAGATGAATCTGTTTCTCTACCAAAGTTGTATATCTTTGTGTCTATCTCTATTGATACTTTTACCTGCCTCAACATTTCATTCAATAAATCATGTCACCTGATGAGAACAGCTCTTGTGATCTTCATTGTTTTTGGTCCTGGATAAAAAGACACCCACTCACCTGGACCTTTTTTCCACCTGTCTGTAGAGGTCTTTGGTAAGTAGGTGGGACATTTTCCCCAGGCTTGTGGCAGAAAATGGGCTTCCCCCTTTATAGCCAATGCCAAAGCAGAGGGGAAGACTCCAGTGATGGATTAATGGTTATATTAAATTTTGCTCTGGTTTTTGTAATATTACATGTTTTAATAACAGAATAACAGAGTTGGAAGGGACCTTGGTCCAACTCCTTAACATTTCAGACAAATGGTTGTCCAATCTCTTTTTGAAAACCTCCAGCGTTGGAGACCTTACAACTTCTAAAGGCAAGTTGTTCCGTTGATTAATTGTTCTCACTGTCAGGAAATTTCTGCTTAATGTTAGGTTCTTTCTCTCCTTGATTAGTTTCTATTCAATGTTTCATCTCCTGCCGTCAGGTGCTTTAGAAAATAGGTTGAACCCCTCTTCTTTGTGGAAGCCTCTTAGATATTGGTACACTGCTATCATATCACTCCCTAGTCCTCCTTTTCATTAAACTAGACATACCCCCAATCCCTGCAACGTTTCTTTACATGGGTTAGCCTCCATTCTCCTAATCATCTTTGCTGCTCCCAAAGGTGCTTTTTCAAGAGGCAACTGGACTTTCTGGTTTTTGTTCAAAGACTTTTCACTTCTCATCGAAGAAGCTTCTTCAGCTCTGGCTAGATGGTGGGGAATGGAAGGATTTATACTCCTTGCAGTCAGCAGATCATTTGCATTCTTTTAGCAAGTCATTAAAGCCACCTGGAGGTTTATGTGTCATCAGGGTCACCTGAGTGGTGCAAATGGGTGTGGAGATGTTGTATCCCTCCCCCTCTGTTGAGAGAGGGCTGTTCAATTTTGGCATAGATGGCCTCTTTGATCATCTTCAAAGAAAATCCAGAAAGTCCAGTTGCCTCTTGAAAAAGCACCTTTGGTATATATAAAAATGTGGGAGAGCGATATTAATTTGAACTTGATTATCAATTAAAGTAATTAGGATTGGGGTGGGGGAGAAAAAGAGATAGTAAATATATTTGGTATAATTTAAATTGATGGTATTGCATGAAATAAGGGGGAATAGTAGACAGGGGGAGGGGGGATTGAAATGAAATGAATTGACTTTCCCTTTTTTATGGATTTATTTCTCCATCTTCCCTTCTGTCTCTGATTCTTTTTTGACTAAAATAATTTTAAATACAGAGGAAAGAAATATTATTTTAATTGTACAAAACTCTATAAAGATCTGAATGGAGGAAATATGTTGTTTTAACATTTTAAAATTTGTAAAACCAATACAAAATTTTACAAAAAAGAAAGAAAGAAAAAGCACCTTTGAGAGAATCATGACCTAGATGTCTGAGAATCTCCATAGACATATTTGCTGCTCTTCTCTGCATTCTTTCTACAGTTTCAACATTAATTGACATATTAACTCCTGAACATTTTTCATGCAGAGCAACTCAGTCATGCTATACTGAGTCACTGTTGTAAGATGGGCAGAGATAAATCTCAGCTGAGAGCAGTGGAAAAAGTTGGGAGATGACTGGAATAAGTAGAGGAAAAGGTGTCCTAAATTTGCTTGAACATTTTCAGCCTATTTTGTGGTAAGGGAGGACAAAAGCCATTTTTCTCCTTTCATTTTATTTTCTCTTTGTTACCCGGTTGGGTTTTCTTGAGTAGCTCAAGTCCTTCTGAGATTTGATCCAAATATAAATCAAAGAATTACCGCAAATGCACTCGTTGATATTTGAGCAAGACTGAAAGCAAAATTTATTAAATTAGTCATGTCTTAGACTCTGCAGTTTGTGGAGTTCAACTTTAAGTAATATTTTATATTTATTTATTAAATGTATATGCCATCCAAAGTGAATACAGGTAGTCCTCAACTTATAACAGTTCATTTACTGACCATTCAAAGTTACAATGGCACTGAAAAAGTTACTTATGACTGTTTTTCACACTTACTACCATTGCAGCATCCCTATGAGCACATGATTAAAAATACAGATCCTTGGCAATCTACAAACTTACAAACACTTCGATCCCAATTAACCTAAGTAAGGTATGCTCCATCTGCGGCAAATATTAAAACAATAAAATAGCAATTCTTAATAATCATTCATCCTATTACGCCAAGAATAATAGGCAATATGCTGACGCTTGGGGAGTGTTGTAAAGCTCTGATAAGCAGTGTATAAAATCTGAGTGCTGTTGCTATCGCTATCTATGTTGTTAGGCGCCCAGAGTCCTTTGGGAGTTGGGCGGCATAAAAATGTAATAAATAAACAAACAAACAAACAAACAAATAAATAAATAAATAAATAAATAAATAAATAAATAAATAATAGTGCGCCCACAAAAAGCTTATGTGGTGTGTGTCAAGTTCTGCACCTCCTGATTCTTAAAACAAGTCAACCCAACTAACAAACATGCCTTCCAATCAAAATTGCAATTCCAAAATTGCACTTTTATCAACCTGTAGCATTACTGTTATTTCCAAAAATATATGTGGGCTATTTTTGTTAGCAAGTGGGTGGTGGGTGGGAAGTAAGGAGGATGAGGAGTATGGGGTGGGGTGGCAAAATATGGTGATTCATCAGGTCTGCCTCTAGCAGAGCTAAGAAATGTGAGGTGCCAAACTCTAATTGATCACTATATGGCGATAACACTTGTCCCATTTTGGTTCTTACTTAATCCTTTTTTTGCATCCTACGTCTAAAAGCCCTAGTTTTTGATAGAAATTGCAAAATGATTGGCACTGGAATCAGACAAATCTCCTTCACCTTAGTATGTGATTAACTTTTTTGTTCTTTTGTTAAGAAGCTTAATGAATAATCTCTGTGCTATATATAATCTGCTCAAATTATATTTTTAAATGCAGATGGACAGAGAGGCAGGATTAAACGAAATAGGGAGGGTCACGATTTGCAAGGCAGGGTATGCAGCAGTATATGCTGTTAGAAAATCAATGCTGAGCTTAATAAAATAATACAGTGCATTGGAATATACAAAAAAGTAATAATAATGAAATAATCAAGTAAGAACATCCTCTTGCTACTATAGTTCACCTCAGTCATTTGGATGCTTTGGGTATAAACATGGCACTCTTTCTTCTATCTTTGTGTCTTGGAGCAAGTAAGAAATACAAGTTTATTGCTAGGCTGTCAAATAAATTACTGAGTTTAAGTGCTATGCTTTGGCTGAAACATATAGTTGGCAGTCAAAGAGGATATGAATGATGTCCTCTATTTGTGGCATGTAATATACATATTGTCTCTGGATAAGGTAGTGGATGAAATTGCCATATTTTTACCACAGTATACAAGAGCCAAAATCTTGCTCTAGTTAGGGCTGTCCTTTGGCCTTCTATCAGGCCCAGAGGTAGACCTTTTGAAATGTCTTTTTTGTTCTGGGTCAACCATTTCAGACGCTTAGTGTTAGTAAATGTCTCTATGTTAACTTGAACGCTAATATCCAGAACCCTCCTTTTGAACATGTCCTTAGCTTGGTGGCCAGTTGAGGTTCAATATGGAAGTGCTGATCCATGGAGTGAGTGTAGGAGAACAAATTTCTATTAGAAGATCAGGCAGGCTAGAAAACTGGCCACTCTACCACAGACAATTGCTTTTCTCTATCAAATATCACAAAGTACCCAATCAGCAAGAAAATGGCTATATGCCACTTTTGTTGAGCTTAATGAAGCACTATAGAATAGTTGATTCTATTGACCAAGAGTTTCTGTAGCTTACCTTACATGGAAATCAAGCTCCTATGCCTGATTAAAGTTAAACACCTTTCTAAAAATCCATATGGGAGCAAATCATATCCTGACATATTGACACCCTTGATTCCTCCGCTTTCAGAATATTCATATACCAATGATATTGAATAAATCTACCAAGTGCTTTTTCAAGAGGCAACTGGACTTTCTTTGTTTTTCTTTGAAGACATTTTGCTTCTTATCCAAGAAGCTTCTTCGGTTCACTTGGGAAGAAGATACTAGGATGAGAAGTGAAATATCTCCAGGGAAAAATGAAGAAAGTCCAGTTGCCTCTTGAAAAAAAAACACCTTTGGGACACCCAGCTGTAAGATTTTAAGGGAATAAAAGCTTGCAGCCCTGCAAGAGAGCAGCTTTCTGAGAGTTTTGAAAGCATCTAGAGTCCGCTGATCTAGACACATAAAAAGTGTCTTCCCCCCCCCAAAGCTTCACCTCAAAATTCTTCTTCTAGAACATAACAGCAAAATGAGAGACAAATGTTCACAAATAAATCCACATGAAACTTGTGGAACAACAGAAAAAGAGAATCTCATTCATTCTTTTAGAAAAGGGAAGAGATTAATTATAAGCATGATCTGATAAAACCCGAGGGCATTCGTGTTAAAATACATGCAATTTTGCATTCAATGTCTCTTTGAAAAGTTCATGCAGATGACCAGAAAAATAAGAGATGATAGAGAAGTGGTATATCCATCTGGATTTTTTTTTAAGAAAGTGGTTATCTGAAACAGAGCAATATATTAAATAGAATTGTTTCAATTATTGAGATGACTTTTTCTCATTACTTTGATTACTTCTATATTAGCAGAAATGCTAAGCAATAACCAAATTTATTGGGTTTTTATGTCTCTGCATAAATCATGACACCATTCATGCCCATTATTACTTATTTGACATGTAAAAAGAAATATAATCAATAGATATAAAATTTTCAGAAGAAGAGACCAAATAATGCTTGCTGAAATGCTTACAGTTCTGTAACCTTGGGCGTAAATTCCATATCATTCTACATTGCCTCTTGAAGAACGATCAGCAATGTTGTATATATCTTCTGAATTCAAGGATCCATTTTGTTGTTTGTTGTTAATGTTATATGTTCATTTTGGAGCACTTTTTCAACATGATGCTAATGCTGATAAAGATATCTCTAGAGTAATAATAATAATAATTTTATTTGCGGTCACAGACCAGAGTACAAAAGAGATAAGAAACATGGGGGAAGTAAAATCATGGACAACTGGCCACCAGAAGCCTTGGCTAAGGGGGATTACAGCGTTCTTCTCTGATAGTTATGGCTCTTAAAAAAAATTAGAAACCTGAGAGGTGATTTAAAGGGAGCTATCCTCTAGACAGTGTGAGACCGAGTTGCTAGCATTGGGTCCAAAGGGGTCTATTTCAAGTAGAGATAGTAACTTAATTCTGACAACTTTTAAAGCCCTTCATGGCTTAGGAGCGGGGTACCTTCGAGACCGCCTTCTGCCATTTCATGCCTCCCAGTGCCCAGTTAGATCCCACAGAGTTGGCCTATTATGGGTACCCAGATTGTTTGGGGGGCAATAGGATGACTCTGTAACTGCTTGGGGAG
>JANHGC010004745.1:202172-227548 GCA_027560395.1 Boaedon fuliginosus | reverse complement strand
GAGGCCTGAAGCTCTCTAGCCAATAGGAGCAACATATGCAAATTGGCATTATGAAGAGGAGGGGGATAAAGAGAACCCGAGCCAGGCTGGGTCATCAGCTAGTAAACTATATTTATAATGACAAAGAGCAGATGTGAGGGGGCAAGAAATGAGCATGGCAATCTGAAACTGTTCAGAACCATTCTAGAATAGGAACTTATGTGGCATATTTTTCTTCAGCAGAGATGTGGCTTAAACCCACTTTAAAAAAACATGAAGGATGTATCAGTTGAATTCTGAACATATTAATTTAACCTACTTTAAAAGCTTAAGATGGAGGGAAACTGCAATTACACACTAGTTTGGTGGGAAATATATAGATAAAATAGAAGGAAGCAGAATTATTCTTAATCTAAATAGCCTTCAGAACATATAAAACATAACCAGACTTAAAGCTAGTTTCCTCTTCCATATATTCATCATATTCCACCAGAAAACCCCCCCCCCACAAAAGTTTTAAGAAACAGATTAATAAAAGAAAATGAGAATGTTTCAAATGAAGTCAATAAACCAAATATGATTAAAAAGTTTAAATCAGTTAAATTAGTATATTCTTACCAATCAGCTTCAGGGTCTGTTGTAGATTTAAAGACAAAATCATGTTTCATTGTCGATTCATAAGGATCCCACTTTAGTCTACCTACTAAAAACAGTACGTGTTAAGTGGTCGACACTTTACATACCCCCTAAGGTTTCTTGTTTTACTAACCAATGAACCAATGAACACATAATGGTTAGGCAACAGATCTTTCGAAAAAGCCTTGGCATCAATGGGAATTACTTATAAAAGTAAATGGCAGATTGGGTGGGGAATCGGGATCAGGTCTCTGATAGACAAAGATACACTATCTGTCTCCATATTATTGTTTTCATCCAGTTCATTTCTCTCCCACCCAAAGGTACTATTTACTTTCATCATACTATTAATAATAATTCAACAACTTTTTATAACAGCAAGAACTTACCTACACTTCTAAAGAAAAAAAGAAAACACTTACAGTTTAGTGAATTGAAGAAAATCTCTTTTCTGCATTTCTTTTTCTGTTTCTCATAGCCAACTGGCAATTATAGAACCTTTACCACACAACGTTCAGGCTTCTCATCCGACTTGTTTTAAAGTAACGGTATCACAGAGGCTTCTCTTCATCGAAGTGATAGAAATTCATTCATTCATTCATTCATTCATTCATTCATTCATTCATTCATTCATTCATTCATTCATATATATTTCATTCTAGCATTTTTCACAAATGCATGGTCCACTTTTGGGGCGGATCAACTGAGTATTGGCTTATTCTCCCCCCACCCCCTCACCTGGCACTTCAGGTCAAAGGCGAACACAAGGCAAATGCAGATTTTGCGCTTTTTGTTCCATTGTATTACTCGCCGCAGAGGTTCTTGTTAAAATGCAGGCCTCATAGTTGACTATCTCAACTCCACTGCGAGAAAATATATTTTGGTTCAAATATCGCACTATGCCATTGTGAAGCCACGCTTGGTCAGAATATAATTGTATTCTAAACCATCAACAAGATTCGGATACTCCCAATGCCTGGGTGAATTCCCCCAATAATTTAAGTTCAACACAACAAATCACATTGTAACTATATAAAGGTGCACAATCTGAATTCATACAGCTTACATCGGATCCTCAAAGCCTTGAAAATAGTGCCCAAAGACCGTTAACAATTCTTATAAACTTGTAAGTGTTCATGTGGCACAAGGAGGAAGTTATTACATACATGACAGAGGAAAAATCATATTACTGTAATTATTCTTAATTTTAAATAAAATTAAATGATTTTTTTTTCTTGGCCCCACCCATTACTCAGCATGCCTCTGAAGCACAAATGTCTGGAAAAAGTTAAACATTATTAACTTAGTCCATTGTATGAATCCAGTCAGTGCAACAGAGCAAAAGGTTTTTCCTGTCTGAGTAAACCTGAGTTATAAGGAGACAAAAACAAACCTGGTTTCTGCATCTAGCTTACTCAGGTACATAAATGATCAACTGCTGAAGGAGCTGTCCAGACTTATAGTCATTTCCAACAAGAGGAATTGAGGAAGACCTACACAGCTGCTCCTTCAAAATGTAATGCAATAAATACAACCACTGTATTGTACTCAACTGTAGCCCATACTGTACAACCAGTGTACTCAGCCCATTTCCTGAGCTTTTTAGTTTTAAAAGGATCTTCTACTAAAAGACTTATGGGGTTCTTCTCTTCTTCAATCATGGAAAGCAGTATGCAGGTTTTTCTTGCTGTTTTGAATAGCACCTAAAATATCTGTTTTAAATCACTGAAGAATCTATTCCATCTTTCCTTTCAGAAGAACATATAGAGAGGCATTCCCTATCAGGCTTCTCTGAAACAATAGCCCCAAAGTCACCTGGTGAGCTTTACAGGAGAGCTGGGCAACATTGAACTAGTTCTTGCATGTTACAATACAGCAGGGGTGTCAAACTCATGCTGACACATTGTCATGCGACGTATCACAACTTTTTCCCCCTTTGCTAAACTGGGGGTGGGGGTGGCCAGCATGTGACACATCCGGCCTGCAGGCTGCAAGTTTGACACCCCTGCACTACTTAGTCATTTCTTTAGTGACTGTTCAAAGTTACAACAGCACTGAAAAAAAGTGACTTGTGATCATTTTTCACATTTAGGACCGTTGCAACATCCCCAGTCAATGCAATCAAAATTCGGATGCTTGGCAACTGGTTTATATTTATGAGAGTTGCAGTGTCCTGGAGTCATGTGATCCCTTTTTGCTACCTTCTGGCAAGCAAATTCAATGGAAAAGCCAGATTCACTTTACAACCATGTTACTACTTTAACAACTGCAATGATTTAATTAACAACTGTGGCAAGAAAGGTTGTAAATGGGGACAAAATTCACTTAACTATCTCGCTCAGCAACAGAAATTTTGGCTTAATTGTGGTCCCAAATTGAAGACTACAGTATAATCACACTAAGAGGTGTCACACATTGTTCTAGGCCTTGGTTTAACCATGATTTGTTGAATAAAATCCCAATTAGCTTGATGGAGACAGTATAATAATCCCGAATACCCCAGCCTTATTATGACACAACATGTTGTGTGAAACAAGCACTTGGTCGAGTGGCATCATTTTGCTTTCACTGGTACAGCGTTTCTCCAACTTGACAATTTTAAGATGGGTGGACCATCTTTCAGAATTTGGGGAATTCTGGGAGTTGGTCCACCCACCTTAAAATTGCCAAGTTGGAGAAATGCTGCCCTGAGGGATAGGACAGGGCTCTTTCTGCCCCCAAATATCTGAACATTGGAAGATTGTAGATTTAGTTTTGTCGTTGTTTTAAAATCCAAGTACTCTTAACTACGTTACAAAAGACAACACCCAGGCAGAACTTAAATTAAAACTGTGGGTTTTTTTGGGGGGGGGGCTTGGCCCGTTCCATGCCGACCCTCGCCTCCAGCCTTCGCAATGTTTCCTCGCCTCAAGAGTTTAAGGGCGCGCCTTCCAGCTCCCCAAGGCGCAGACCCACTCCAAGTAGCGGCGCTCAGTTCTCCGCAGGCCCCGTTTCTTCCCTCCCTCCAAACCGGCCAGAGGAAGATTCTCACCAGCAGGCGGCGGCGGCGGCGGCGGCGCCGTTCGCGCAGACCTGGGTCTCCTTGGTGGTGCGCCGAGGAGGGACGCGGGAGGCGCTGGGGCCGCCCCATTAATCGGGGGAAGGAGAGCGCTTTTGTCGCGCTCCGGCAACTGCATGCGGGTGGGCTAGTCCGACTCAGCTCTGCCTGGCTCTCCGACTGCAAAGCGATAGCTGTGGAGCAGGGAAGAAATGGGAAGGGAGACGGGGGGAGCCTTGTCCTGTCACCAAGCCGCTGGCAAATGGAAGACGCAATAAACGCCGCTGCCTGCCTTGCCTGCCTGCGCCCAGACCTGCCTGTTGCCCAGGCACCAGTTTTGCGATTATGACCCAGGGAGCGAGCAGGCTGCAACCTTTCTCCTGCCGGCTTGGGCAAGGCGCCGGGGGTTGACCGCAATGGGGATGGTTGAGGCGAAGCAAAACTGGGTTGTGCATTTTAGGCCAGCATGTTATTTAAACCAAGCAAGGTGACTGGGTTTCTGGATTACAACTAAGAACCAAGGGGATGGGGGCACCTTCTTCCTCAGTCGTGTGCGCTCCCTGTCTGAGCTTTGGGAAGTTCCAGACTGAAAGAAATGTAATAGACACTAATGCATAGATCCTTGAAGGATTGGCAACCTATTAGCCACAAAGGGCTTTCTTTAAAATTGGGGACAGTAAAGGGAGCACCCCTCAAATGTGGTTTTGAGGGAAGATGGGTTTTTTCTTATCTGGTTTTTATAAACTGCAATATCCCTCAATCATTCCATGGCTTCAAAGAGTTTTCTGCATTTCTCTTCTAGAGAGAGTGAATTTTTATAGCTCAGATGTGTGCTGGTGTTTTTCCAGTTTCAATGTTATGCTCTAGTTTTCACTGTCAGTCTAGTGAAAGTGCCACACAAAAAAGCTTCCAGGTTTTCAGCCACTTATACTCAGAAATAGTAATAATGTATAGTCAGAGACCTGACCCCAAGGACCACAACAAGGGATGAGTAGTAGTTAACAATTGTCCTTTTCTTATGCTCAGATAAACTCTTTGGAGTTTATCTTTATATAGACCCCACAACAAAAGTAGCCAAACATAATCTGGCCTAGTCTGAACAATCTGATAAAAGTACAAAGACTTTTGGGCATCTTAAAATAGAATGGATTGCTGTCTGGGAAATAGAGATTATTTAAATTGGAAAGGAGAAAAGAGGAGCACTTTATATGGAGAATGTTTTAAGTTTGCAAAGCCTAAGTTATGTGAGATTCCATTGGGTTCTTTTTTTTCTTTTGTAATCATTCAGTGATACTTTAAAAGAAGAACATGCTGACTTTTCTGGAATTTGAGCCTTAGGTGGTGAGTGAAGTGAAGGAATTTAGAATAGAAGTCAGTGGGACACATGGAAGGCTCTGCCAAAATTCCCCATTCTCATAAGAAAACAATATAAGAGTTTAGCCCTTCATTGAATCTAATACAATAATAGTATGGTTAGCAAGCTACGGTTGTCTCCTTTTAAAAGAAAGATCCTTATACTTTAATAACTTCACATTGGGGGAAAATAGATAATGCAAATTTTCTTGGCATGAAAACACATTGATAGAAAAGTTCATTTACAAACATTGATGTTTCTGATTAAAAGTTTTGGGGAAGTAGTGAAACAGCAATGAACTAGCTTGAATTTACAAAAGCATCTCTTAGTGCAAGCCTTTATGGTAATGAATGTAATAAATGTGCTTTTGATTTATGGCAGATTGAAGATAAAGATGTAGGATATGGTGTTGGTCTGTGGTGCAAAAAAAAATCAGGAAATCTGTTGTTTTTTTCCAATCAACAAATGTTATTAAAAGGTATAAGCTTTCCTGAGCTGCGCCTCACTTCATCAGATGCATTAGAACAGTGGTTCTCAACCTGGGGGTCGGGACCCCTTTGGGGGTCGAACAACCCTTTCACAGGGGTCGGCTAAGACCATTGGAAAACACATATTCCCATATGTGGTCCCAAATAATTTTATGGTTGGGTCACCACAACAGGAGGAACTGTATTAAAGGGTCACGGCATTAGGAAGGTTGAGAACCACTGCATTAGAAGATACAAATTTACCACTTTATGGGGTGCTTAATAAACACTTTCAAATCTTCACATTAGATGAAATATATGGTCACAAATGTTGATTCTGCACTTTCAATAATTACATGTATCATTTGAAATTCCTTTCAAGTGCATTATAGTATATGAAATTTAGTAGTGGAGTTGTATTATTTATTTATTTATTTATTTATTTATTATTTATTTCAATTTATACCCCGCCTCTTTCGCGGTCGGGAAACTCGAGGCGGCTTTAGGGAGTAATAAAGGTTTCCCCGGTCGTGTCGTACATGCATTTATATTTCATATAAATATTCTCCCTCAAAGAGAGGAATACTTTGTCTTAATCAACCCATCAAGGTCCTAATTGTGAATGCCATTTAAAACAAGTCCCAAATGTGTAAGCTCTGTTTGTGCAGGCCTGTCAAAGCAATATTTTAAGTGAGCAGGCAATGCAGGCTCCTGCCCTTTTTATAGGATGGCTGTGTAGTCACTAGCTTCTCTAGCTTTGACAGTGACCAGCATTTACAGAAGAACCATTCTAGATTTTAGAGAAAGACATGCATTATAAGATGCAGAGGATAATGGTGCATGTTCCTTTTTGTTTCCAGTCTGCATCCAATCTAGACTGCCACCTTGTGGTTGTCATGAGCAGGCCACCTGAGAGGGTCTGGAAAGTTCCTGAATCTCAAAGGTGCCCTTTCAAATGGCAACTGGATTTTTTTGAGGAAGATGTTTTGCTCTCATCCAAGAAGCTTCATTGGTTCTGGCAGGATGGTAGGGGTGGGGTGAGTGACCCATGAAGCTTCTTGAATGAGAAGCAAAATTTCTTTAAGGAAAAAAAGCACCTTTTGAGACAATTATGACCCAGATGAATGAGAATCTCAACAGACGACTTCTTAAAAATTTGACATTTGTAAATACCCATTAAAAATACACATTCAAGTCTCCATGTTGGATGATATTTTTTATCCCCATCTCTTATTTTACATGGATAGGTTGATTTGTTAAAAGTTATGATTTTGCAGCTTTTTTTGTAAACTGCTTTGAGATATTTTTGTATGGATAGTACTGTGTGAGGGTGTACATACATCTGGCCTACCTTGACAGTGGCAGATACTAAGAAGCACATAGAAATTATCTGCTGGAAATTATCTCTAGTCTGATGATACAGCCCAAATTTATATTATGAGTAACTATCAGTCACAATTTGTTTTATTTCAAGGCCTCTAAGTGGAGGTCCTTTGTGTCCATCTCTGTCTGGAACCCTTAAAATGGCCTATGCTATAGTAGGTTTTAACTAAAAATTGATTAAAAAAACAAAGAACACAAGCTCTATTAGAAAATGCAGTTAGAATTAAAATATTTTTTCATATGTTAGAAAGGTCATGTAGCATAGCTGTCTAGTTGCAAGATCTGTTGAGCTGAATTTAAAACTATTAACATTCATACAAACCTTTTATCTTGCCAAATTGTTTTCAGATTTTCTATATGAGTTCACTCTTTCAAGATTTTACTTGTGGGAATTACCAGATGTTGGCTGGTTGCCCAGTCATAGATTTTTCTTACTCAGAACACTTTTAAATAGAGCAGCAGGAATAGCTAGAAATCCACAATGGAAAATTGATACAATGTGGTGTGGGGGGAAAGATGCATCAATCAGAACTCTTCCTAATAAATTTAGAAAAGAACTTTATTAGCCCCAATAAGGGCAACTGAGAAAGGGTTAGCAATTTGTTTAAAGAAACATCAAAAGTGGCTGAAATAAAAAAAGATTTAAAACAATTACATAGAAAAACCAAAGACAGCATACTTATCAAATGCTTGTGTTTAGAAGAAAAAAAAACAGCACACTAACATGGAATGGAGTACCACTGAAACAATGTCGCTGGGCTGAAACAGTGAACAGGAATATGGCATGACTACTATCAGCATGGCATATTTGCATTTTTATTTATTTATTTATTTGATTTATATCCCGCCTCTCTTCTTTTATAATGCATTTGTTACAAATATCAAGGCATTCCATTACCAGCTTCGCCAACAGGAATGTTAATTCCTCCTGTGAATTTGGCAAACTGTTGGGGAGAGTAGATGTTAAAAACAAAGAACTGAGGTGCAAGCGGCAATAGACTTGTGCTACAAAGCTTGAATTTTGAAGACTGGTCTGGATATTAAGTGTTCTTGTTTTTTATGAGGGACTTTTGTGTTTGATGAATTTTGTCCTTTTAAACGCATCTTTTAATTTGCTTTCCTTGCCTTTCCTTTTCAATTATTCTTAGCTCTGTCCAGTTTTCTATTTTCTTTGCTTTCCAGTGTACTCTTTGCTCTCATCTTCATCCTAGTTTTTCCTTCTTTTTTGATGTTTCTGCTGGAACGAGGTGGGAGAATGTATACATATCTATGTAGGGTGTGGGAGTGGTTTCTGAGTGGTTGGTATTTGCATAAGAGACAAAACAGCTTCTAAATGGAATACTTTTGTTATAGACAACATTATTACTCGCATTATTATTACTATGGCTATCATTACTATGGTTCTGACCCTGGTTTTTTTTTTTTAATCTGACATCTATCAGACTCTCCTCCTCTGTCAACAAGTGTATTGTGGAAATATCCAGGATTGGTTTTCGCTATGGTTAGGAAAAATGCATTGCACAATATTTGTGTGTTTATCATTCTTTCTTGCTTATTTCCATTTCTGGGGGAGATTCGCTTAAATTTGCTTTTTTAATTTATTATGGAATTTGTCCCGTTTATCTTTGTAAAAACAATCAAGTGGGGTTATCAAAAATGCATCAATCTGGGATGAGACCGTTCTGGAGAATGTGGAAGATTCCATTCCCTTACCAGATCACGCTCTTTTGGGGTATCATTTCCAGAAATAAACCCTCCAAGCTGGAATCAGTTTGAAGTATCTTAGATACAGCATTTGTTTTGTCCTGAATTATATGTCATCGAACTGCTTCCGGTTTGCAGGATTTACTTCTGGAAACTCCCAAACTGCCTCCAGAACTGTGTGACTGGAGAGAGGTTTGATGTCATCTGCTGGAAGAGTGAGAAGTTCCAAAGACATATGGAACACTGCATGCCCAATCAAGTGAATTTTGCACAGCCCTGTATGATGATTTACAGCTATTAATTTCTTTTTGAATAAATGTATTGTAATACATCTAATCCTTGATTTAGGACCATAATGGAGCTCCACCCACATGATCAGACCCAATTTAAGTACTTTTGTTTGCAGTGGTTGTTAAGCAAACCAATGTATTACCAGGGGCATAATAAATTACAGGCCCGTGACCACAAACTCCTGCAATCACCTATATTGGGGAGGGGGTGCTTATAACTTTGAAAAATTGCTAAGTGATCAGTCTTTAAATGAGGACTACTTGTATTTATAAATTACAGGAAGTCTCAGGTTTCTCTTAGCGGCCTGCCTTACAGTCAGATTCAATGCCTGAATAGCCCTTAAGTTTCACTGGGTTCCACATAAATAGAGGATTGCCATTCCAATCATGTTTATAAACCTTCCTCTCCTTCAACCTTTCAATTCTAATTTTTAATCTCTCAGTTATTCTCCATTTTCAAATTAGATAGCTCTTACCATTTTATTAGTTATGCCTCCTCTAGTTTTAGAGCTAATTTCAACTATTTTATACCTCAGGATTTTACATATCCGGTGCTTTTTAGTGCCGTTTTCCCCCTACTTACTTCCAACCTTTATTCAAATTCCTGCTGTGTAATCTGGCTTAATGTTTATAAATGAACTACGGTTTGATTTTGACATTGTGCAACATGGAAAGCTAACTTGAGAAAAGAAAGAGATCCATATAACTTCTGTTTATTGTAAAACAATGATATATAGAAGGCACTAATTAGGCAATTGTTTATACATGGGGTCTCTTCAATATAAAGAGACTGAATATTGCATCCCTTAAGATGTAGACATTTAACACGATAATAAAAAAGCCTAAGAAAAAAAAGGTATTTTTACGGCATATTCATTCCAGTCATTCTTTAAACCTGCTGGCACTCTCCAGATTGGGTGGGCCTACAGCCATTCAGAAGGCCATTCAGTGGGAAATGTAGAAGCTGCAGCTCTAGAAGATATCGGCAAGAAAGGCTGCTACAAGCCCAAAATATACTACGCAATTCAAATTTAACAAGGTCAGTTTTTCATGATGCAAAAATTATACTTCATCTATCAAAACAGTGTTTTAATGTTATGTCATAAAGAAAAAGTAAAATATTCATCAGGTAGCCCGAAAGTGACTCCTCAAATTACAACAATTCAGCCCTTGCGCCTCCCATTTACTGTGGACTACATAACACTGACATTTTCTATAGTCTTCCAAGATATTAAGCTCTGATTCAAAGCACCTCTATGTGTTATGTTTACATATTCCAGTGGTATATGAAAAGAATGTTTATTCTGTATTTGAGAGGTACAAATAAATGCATGCACTGCACACCTCTTTGGATTCAATTACAACAAAATATGCAGTGCATAATATAGCACCTGTCTGCTGCTATTTAAAGCAGTCTGTGTTTTCCTTAGGACAGCACGACAGCTTGAAGCGACATAATCCTGGAAAGGATGTAGCTGCTTTAAAGAACTGGATAGGTGCTCTGTTGACTTTCCTGAATTTTCGTTTTCGATTAAATCTGAAGCACTGCACAACCCTTGTGAAAATAATGCTCAATGAGTGCAAGTTAGGCCACACAGCAAAATTTCCCATGCCAGAATACAGCCAAACTCTGATAGTAGCTGACTTATGGCTCAAAAGACATGGGTTTGAGTATTGCTTCTGCCAGTTCTATACCACCATCCATTTTACAAAAAAAAAAAACCCAAAAACAACAACCCAAGTACAGTTCATAGTACTATCTGTCATAGCTACTTACAATTCAACATTGTTTGGAATTATCAACTTGCCAGGGTATGATAAATGTTGGAGCAATCACAAAAATAATTTAGTTTTCCATGATTCTGAAAACCTGGCAGTTATTTAGAAACTGATGAAATAATCCAGGATTTAAAATCATTCTAGCTATATGGATAACTGCAATACCAAAAACTCTAGGCTTCAATAGCCTTTAATGTTGAATATAGAACCAGATCTGTAAATAACACTTTAGTAATCAGGAATCTTACCCTGAAACCAATGAAAGCAACATAGAATGCAGATACATCCTATTATTTGCAACAAAAGGCAGAAATTCCTTGCATTCTGCAATAAGATAATCCCAATGTGGTTATCTTCCTTCTTTTTTCAATATATCTTTCTCGATGTTAAGAAAATCAGCCTTCGATACTTGATCTGTCTCCAGACTTCTGAGACCCTGAAACTGTCCAGAGAGACTCCATCCAAGTTGATTGTGATGTCAAGTTGCCATTAAACACATCATCTATTGAAACTGCAAGATAATACAAATACATATGTAATGTCTAAAGAAATAGTAAACTTCCTCATCCTGACCAAACACTCATGATCCAAAATACTCATAATTTCCAGACATTCCAGTTCACTGGCTGAACTGAACACATTTAATTTTTTTTAAATGAAAAAGTGTGTAAACCTAGTGGTTTGTAAGATCCAGCTTATGTCTTACCATATTGCCGAAACACAGTCGATTGTGTCAACAAACAATGCCTTACAGCAATGTGTACTGAACTTAATCACAGAATAAACCTACCTATGTAATATTTAAAATGTGATAATATATTACCAACTCACCTCTAGAGATAATGCTGAACTTCCTGTCTGAAAAGCTGTTTGAACGCAAATTTGGTTCACTCATTTTATCCAGAAACTTAGTTATAATTTCTTTCTTCTCTGGATTGGTACTTGATAAATTAAGAACTTTCCCATTCATTGAAACAGTTCTCTTGCTGATCCCAAACCAATAAAAGAAATCAAATAAGGCATCAGTTTTGAACTCATAGGAGAAACTTAAATTTTCTTCGTGAACCAGATAGGCTTCTGAAGGAAAAAACTTCTTTACAACATCTTGGAAGTTAAACTGTACAGAGAAAAGAAAAATTGTTATGATTGATTGATTGATCTAATGCTCTAGGAATTAAAGCTTGTTCCTCCCCTCTCTCTTGGAGCCCCTCACAGCTACCATTTCTGAAAATTAACTTCATGGTTTCCTCCCATTTTGAAATAGGAAATGCATTAAAATTGCAACTCTACATTTAACATAACTTCTAAAAAACAACTATGCTTCTGAAACTTAGAACTTGCAAAATTCCAGCCACATCTATCCATGACATAGTATCTCTCACTTTTCCAAAAACTTAAACCCCAATTGTTCAGCTATATAAACAAAGAAACAGGTATTTAGCATGGATGACTATAGTAGTATTAAATCCCAGTGCCTTAAACATTTGAGATTCAACTAGCCGTTATCTTTAGAACTGAAGATTGGCTTTTACATTTTTGTTCCAGAATGGTAGATAAAATCTGATACCAGTAATATTAACAGGTGAGTAATGCAATTCGTCTGCATTTTTCAGCTTGAAATCTGATTTTAAACAACAGGCCTCGTGGCTATTATAACGCCTGAATTCATTCTTGGACTGTTTTGCTTCTTCCCCTTCTGCTCTATACATCGTATTGTTAAATATTATATAGTCTTCCAGAATTTTGGGAGGGCTTAGCGGTGTAGCGATGACAGTAGAATTAAGGGCAAGACCCCAGTTGCTGGAAACATTGTAGACATGCAATTCTTCTGTTACCATTATTTAAAATGGTCACCAGAAAGTACCATACAATAACACCTGTTTGGATATATTGTATTTTACAAAAAGGGGGAGAAGATAAGTACAGTATCTCCACACAAATCATCAGAAATATTGCCATCCACTGAATTTTATGTATAGAGCAACATACATGTGGACATGTTCTATCCCAAAGAATCCTACAGTTTAATTAAAAGCTGGTTTTTTTGGAGCAAGTTTGAGCCCCAGATCCAGGAACAAAATAGTTTTAGTAACTGTTGGATAATAGGCCTGAGCTGCCAAATAGCAAAACATTAGAAAACCTGAATTCACATTCACTTTTCACTGTCTTTGGGTAGATTTATGGCTGTCCCTCCAGGGGAAAGGGTTTGCTTTTCTAATTTATCTGAAGAGCAATGTTCTTTGCTCCTTAAAACTCATCCAAAATACCAACTTGAAGATAACAAGCTTATGTTAAACAAAAAATCTGCTCAATTTACCTGAAGCTTATAGCTTTCCCCAATCACGGATGATATTACATCGTTCATGCTGTTCTCCATCTGCCTTCTCATCTTTGGGTGTCGAGTATTCACAAGCAAAGCATACGTTTTTTCTAATGGGATTTGACATTAGTAATGTAGACAATAATAATAAACATTTGCAGATCTCAAATATTTTCTTACTTATACATCATACAATTTTGTCCCTGGGTGGTTCTATACAGTACAAAACAAGCATTTTGTTTTGTATCTTTTCTGAACCTGTACATTCTTAAAAAGGCATTTTTATGGAGAAGAACTCAGTCATCTTCAGACTTCCTTATCGCTTTCTAAAATATGTTCTTATCTTGGTGTTGTTTAGAAACAATTTCATATAGTTACAGGGAAGCACGTTTGAATTCCCTCCTATACAGTTATGCTGGGTCCAAGTCAGTTTAAGACATTTCAGTTCTCCAAAGCTTTTAATTGGACAACTGTGTATTTGAGCAGGATAGCCTTTGTTTTACAACTTTTCAAGAAATTTGTAGTTTCATTTGTTTCATGTTAAGTTTATACTGAATTGTGAAACCGTTTTTAACAGATTCCTAGGGGGAGGGGATGTCCATTACTCTTAACTACATAATACATATGAAAGTAATTGTGATTTGTGTAATGATGCCATAAGGTAAATGAGGCAAATCACACCATATATCTCAATTTATGACATTGCATCTGGACTGTTTAGGATTAATCAATCTGCCTGTTATTTCAGGTGCATCCTGATGAAAATCAGGACTGTTGCACTGGAAATACACTAAATAGAGCATTCTAATAACATTACAATTATTGTTTAATTATAATTATTTTAAAGGGTTATAATTGTAAAAATCTTTACAATATTGTTAGTGTTTTTATTAAAATGAGAATATGGAATATAAGTAACAATAAACGCACTAGGTTTTTTTCTGTTTTGTTTAATTATTAACAGGTCTATTAGTGATGTTTTAAAGTTCTTGGTCAGCTAAATTGTTTTATTGCCTTCTACTATACGTGATTTTAATCTTAAGAGAGTCAAAATTATAAAATTTTCAAAACAAATAAGCCACATCAGAGAATTCTTATTTAAAGTCTATTTTATACTTCATTGCTTTTATGTTACATATGTCTAATCTAGAGTTAATACTGAACAGAATTCTTCTCCTCTGACTTTCTAAGATGCAATGCCTATCATCCTGTTTCACTTTGGTAAATCTTATGAATAGACCTTTGTTGATATAACAAGCTCCAATTGCTGAAAATTATACAGACTACTCCATTTTCTTGCAGCTGGCTAGAGAAAGGCTTGGATTCAATTAAAAGTACTATTGTTCTATTTAGAATCTCTTATAGAAAAGCAACCTATTTAACCATATGTAAGAACCCAAGGTATGTAAAACACTTTCATAAGCAACATGCTTCTTAGGAAGTTAGCATTTTTAAATGTAACTCTATTACAGCAAGAGCCACCTTGTTATAAAATTAAATATTTCATAACCTTGCAATCTAATATTACCAGTTTCACAGAGACATCACAACTTGCCCTTTTATCCAAATTCAATCATGCCATTTTAAAGTAAGAATCCAATTATCATTTTATAAGCAAGGCAGTCCGTCTTTACATTTTACAATAGCTTTATGGTACATACCTTTTGAAGAATTATATTTTGTTCTGACGTTAATGATAAACACCAACGGCCGACCCAATATAGTCTCTCTGTAATTTTTGTAATCATGATGGCTATTCAACTCTACGTGCCTGTTCAAGAAAATAAAGTGTAAATGATTTAGCCATTGGTGAAATGTAGAATTAAAAAATGCAATGTTGTGCGAACTCAAGGTAAGTTCTTGAAGGAACTTTAAAAGCAGAGTCTCAGTCTGTCCCACCATAGATGGTAAGGCCCATCCTATGTAGGAAAAGGAGTTAATAAATGTGTTAAAATTACAGGAGGAGCAAAAAATGGAAAAGATAATTTTGGAGGGTTCCAGGACAACTAGGAAAAGCAGCATTTTGGTCACAACTGAGATGACATTAGTTCTGACCACAAGTCTTCCTTTCTCTAGAAAAATAACTGGAAAAAGAGGAAATGCAGACTCAGTATTATACAAATAGAAGGTCTATGCAAAGCTTCAAATTCACTCCAAGAAGTGACTGGGATGCACATTTAGCACCTACTTGCAATTACTTAAAGCAACTACCCTTTTCCTAGGATTGTTATGATAGCTGTATGATCCCAGAAAAAGATATAGCATCTTTAAGGATTTGCCTGCACTTTGATGTGCTCCAAAGCACTTTTTTGGAATAAACTCTAAGCACTGAATGGTTCTAGTGAATACAGTAAACCAACTTAATGATTTAACGTGAAACATGCCCACAGGAAATCGCAGTCTGCACACCAACCAGGGTGGCTTGGAAATGCCAATTTGGATAACTTATACCTTAATATATCAAATCTGGATGTACACTGATTCTGTTCACACCTATCTCGAAAATGTAGGCATAAAAGATTAACAGCTGAAGATCATTTGTCATTTGATTAGTCAAAGATAAGATGCCTGCATCTCAGGTTCAGATGACACCAGCCTTAAAACAAGGGAGGGAACACTGTTAACTTACAACTTTATCAGTCCCAGATTGTCTGGCTAATGTTCAAGGACGCTGGGAGCCAGAGTCCAACAGTATCTGAAGGGCCACAGGTTTTCCACCCTTATACTAAAATTATTAGTAACAATTATTTCCAAGCTTCTGCAATTGGGAGGCAGAAATAAAGGCATGTTAGCAGAAAATTACAAACAGCTGTTAGCCTAATTCTGTATACAGGTAGTCCTCAACTTATAAATGCTTGTTTAATGACTGTTTGAAGTTACGGCTTAGAAAGGATACTCTGTGGTCTGTCGTACACTTTTGACTCTTATAAAATGTCCTTTGCACCCATTCCCTGCAGTCACGTGATTGTGAGCTGGGCACTTGGTTCATGTGATTGTCATTTGCAATCTTCTCTGCTGGGTTTCTCAAAGTCAATGGGGAAGCTGGCAGGGCAGGTTGCAAATAGTTGCTGCAGACTGATGAATGATTTCTCCTCCCCTGGGGGGGGGGGGAGGGGCAGAAATCAAGCTCAGATCTTTGGAATCCAAGCTGAATTTCTGCAGCCCACCATAGGAGTTCTTTTCCATGCACAGAGGGGAGAGTAACTCCCGCACGGAGCTGGAGAAATGAAGTTTGCAACCGGAAGGTCTGAGGTTCATTTCTGCAACCCTGTGTAGGTGGTCCATGCATGGAGGGAAGCTGTCTGACCTCCTTTTGCAGGCAGCTGTTTTGCTCTGTCCACTTAATGATCCCTGCAATTGTTGAGCATCTATGTAATTAAACAGTACAGTTATTAAGCTAACCTATTTGGTTGAATATTTGTTTGTGAACTGGATAGAATTACCTGAATGAAATAAAAATACTTCATCTTAAAATAAAAACTTTATTCCTATGCAAGACATCCAGACTAGTGTAAAATTAAAAACCTCTGGTTCAACTTTAATAGACTGATGCAATTCCTTTTCATATAAACTATGGCTCAGATCCATGGATAGTCTTAAAAGCAGAAAAATCAGCATTCCTTAACTCTGCTTAGTTTTCAGTTTAAACAGATTCAAATAATCAGTACAGCATTGCCAAGTCTAGGCCAAAGAAGCAGAAAAATTAAATGTGAATAGTTCACAATACATAACTTCAAAAACTTCCTAATTAACCAGGTATATTTTAACCAAGAGATCCTGATCTTACTTAGGTAGCAATTGTGGATAGTTCTGTGGACCAGCCAAGTAGGTTTGTTTGCTCAACCAAATGGACTGTATTTATTAATTGCATACTGCAGTATGTGTTCATCTAGCTTGACTAAAAGTTTCCCTGGAATGGCTGACAACACTACGGTATATATTTTCTCCTTTCCAGAAACAGTTCAGTTATGGAAAATGCTATTGCTTAGAAATAGAACTAGTTATTTTATATTGCAGCAAAACTGAATGTTTCATTTTCCTACCAGGGCTAATGGGTTTGATGGAATAAAATACTTCCAGCTGATCTAAGAAAAGTTGGAAAGGAGCTAGAAACAATAACAGGCATCCATGAGTCAGCTAACCCAGACATGCTGGTTATCCATTGAAAATGATTCATTTGCAGTGCATAAAATGTGAGGAACAAGTTAGGATGGTACAGCTTTCTAAAAGGAAAAAAGTAATGGAAAATTGAGATCATCATTTGCAAGCTCCAATTTCTCAGAACTAAGAAAAACCATTAGTGGCAAAAGCTGAGAAAAGTTTTTAATCATTGTTTATGACTGCCCTTCCTTTCCTGCTTGCTTTTATGTAAGCATATGCCTATAGCCTGTTACTAGTTTACTTCTCCTGCATAAACTGCATCTCTATTTGGCTTATTATTATGGTAGGCCAACAAGCCAAAAACACATATTGTACCTTTTTTAACTTCTGGAATATCTAAGCCTGCCTACAATTTTAGATCCCAACGAAGTGCTCCTGTAATAGGCCCTTGTTCATAATGACTTCATTTCATGGGTCTCTGCATGGAAGCAAATGACAATATATGTGTGATATCACACAAAATTGCAACTTACATAGTGTACTTGCACAAGATCACCAAAAAATAAGTTGTCTTCAGTCAAAAAACAAATACCAAATTAACTTTAGAGCTTATGTTATATTTTTTCTGTCTTTCTCACTGCCAAAAGATGAAAACCTTCAACCATTTTACAATTGTAACTCTTTAGGCAACATTTCAGACACATCCAGTGCTTTTTCTCCCTCTATAGAGCCAAACTCTTATTAAGCTTCCTATTAGGAAATGACATTTCTATTATTTTGTTCAGATAGAGCAGGGGTGTCAAACTCACGTCATCACAACAGCGTCATGTGACGTATCGAGACTCCCCCCCTTCGCTAAATCGGGCGTGGACGTGGCCAGCACGTGATGCATCCAACCCACGGCCTGGGAGTTTGGACAGCCCTGAGATAGAGGTTGAATCCCTATCTCATGTCCTTTTCAGTGGTACTCTTAGCAGTGGTGAAATTTCTGATTTAACTTATAGAAAATAAGTGTCTCATTCAGAATTTTGACTGGTTTTCCCATAATTTTTAATATATGCATTTTAAATTTTAAACATTATGTTTAATGTCTGTTGGTTTCAGATTGTTAATAGCTGTATTAAATTACATTGCCTTGTGAAAAAGAACTCTTACAGCAAGCTGGTAGGTATCATGCCAAGAATAAGCAGAAGGGTGTCACCGCTTGGTACTGTTGGACGAGAACCAAGGACTCATTTGCTTTAATAAAAAGGTACTTTTCAAACGCTTCCTCTACTACAGCAAGTTTCCAAAGGCTATGTAAGATACGTGCCATAATAATGTACTTTGCAGAGATACCTTCATAAAACAGAGGAAAAATCACATCTGTTTACTTACCTTTGAAAGGCCAAGTTTTTATATTGTGAGCCTTACCAGACAACAAAGAAAGCAAAAGTATGCAAGAATAACCTGTTACGCAATTCTGTCAAACACATTAGGATTAATTAACAAAAAAGCCATGGGCTACTTGTTTTACATACAAACCCCTAGGCAGAATTTGTTTAGAATGTCATACTGGTGGGAGGGGAGGTAATTGTATTAATAAAAGCATAGTTTAATTAGTACAGTTCATTTCATACTAACAAATAGAATCCACAACAGTTCCATTAAAATCTAACCAGCCTTGGAGAACCACATTGAGCAAATATTAACCAACAACCTGATGGCATATAGTACCATCTCTGGTAACCTCTGGTATTGCATATTTTTCTCTCAGCAACTGGAATTCCCATCTACTCACTCATCCAATGTCTGTCCTATTCAACCCACCACTTTGTGTCTTCTGTTGGTAGCCATGTCTCTAGGCTGCGCTATCTAGATGAGACAAGACCTTTCTATCAAGGCTTCCTCCTGTTCAGTTAGGTCTACTCTTTGATTCCTCCCTTCAAAGCAGGCCCTGGAGCAATCATTCTACTAAGTTGTGAATGAGTGGTATGCATAACACAGATAAGACTAAGAACTAGTTCAGGTGGGATTAGTACCTGTATCTTTAAGCACACACTCACAAATGTCCTTCTTTGGAAAATTAATCTGTTTCTATCTCTGTGGCAGTCTTGATTGACCCAACACAAGATGTGGAGAATTACTGTATTGTAATAGGAGATTATTGCTATATTCAGAGCTTGGAATTAAGATCGCTCCCCCCCCTTATTTGATTGTGTGATTGACTATGTGAATGTATGTTTTCTTTTATGCATAGGGCACATTTTATATGTTGTACGCCGCCTCGAGTTCCCCATTGGGGGAAGAGAGGCGGGATATAAATCAAATAAATAAATAAATAATAAATAAATATTCAACATTTCTTCTATCTACTGGGTCCCTGCTCTTTTGCTATCAGATCTTTTAAAAAGCAACCACATGGTGAAATGCAAGTCATGGTAAGTAAGTACTCTGTCAGAGAAGGCTCCAACTTACTAGTGGATTGCATTTAGTTTTTAAAACATGTGTGCTACATTTAAGGAGTATCAACTGGCAAGCTTACTCCACCTCCCCCAATCCTATGCACAATGTTTATTAACCAGAAAATGGCTATTGCCTTTCGCAATACTGTATATTTGTCTGATTTCTCACTAGATCCTGTTCATTTTATTCAACCTGGCTCCTGGTTTAGGATTACAGTTAGCGGGTGTTCTTTTGCCATTAAACTTAATGCAGGGCGGTTATTTTTGAGAAGGAAAAGGCAACACCAGCTTCTCTCCCCCCAAACCTACTTTTCCTAATAAAATCCCTCTCCATCTTCCCAAGTCAAGCTACAGTAACTTACTCACCCGCCCTAGCATTTAATATAGCCTGCAAAGGAGAGATACCAAAATACCAGTTCAGTTTTTAGATTGTGATTAGTCGCTGCGGTGTAGGCCCACAAATAAGGAGCCGTTTTATGAAGTTACCTTTTAGTTTTAATAGCGTTAGCTAAATACCCGGCAGGTAGCAAAGCAGCAGGTAGATTTTGTTTCCATTAATAAATAAAAATAAATGTAAGTGCTAGACCCCACTTTTCTGGCGACCTGTAGGATGAGATTCCTGTCCCCGCACTAGGTGTCTCAAGGAGGCATCAGGACGAAGGGAAAGAAAATTAGAAAAGCGCCTGCTTACCTCTTGAAGTAGCCGGTGAGCCTGCACTGCTGCCGGCCATCCAGCTGGAAAAACCCGTCGCTTATCACCGTGAAGCCGCCCCCGAGCCGGCGGTCGAGCGGACTCAGCACCGCCAGAGTGTCCCCTTGCAGGAGGAAGGAGTCCGGCTTTAGGGAGAGTAATTGCCGCAGCGGTAACACCGCCATCTCGCAGTTGCACGTCCGAAGGCTCTGCAGCTCTCCCGAAGAGACGGAGGTCAAGCTGGGCCTGACCAAGGTTGCCGGGACGGAACCGGACCCGCTCCAGGCAGCCATGGCAATTCTGCGCAGGGAGCAGGCAGAGAGAGAGAGGGGGAGAGAGAAGAGATGGCGGTGGGGGGGATGAGAGCCAACAGCTCGCGCGCCAAGACCGAAGGCGCTGCTAGAAATTGGCTGCCGGTCTCAGGGAAGGAATAATAATAATAAAAAAAACCACTGTTATGGCTCCGCCTCTTGAACCGCCGGGGGAGTAAGGGCGGAGGAGCAAAGCGCTTTGAGTGCTCGCCCTCAATTTGTCACCCTGCGCAGCCTCGCGGAAAAACGCAGCTGCGGGGCAGAAAAGTCCGCCCGACTGGCAAGCGAAGGCGGGATGGCGACGTAGCCTTCAAAGGGCTGTTGGCTTCTTTTCTCCCCCCACCCCCACCTCAAGACTCGCCCCTGTCTCTCGCACCCTTGGTGGGGCGGCTTTGTAGCCTTACTACGCGTTTGAAGTGTATTCGCGAAGGAGATTGGCTCGTTCACACGTGCAATCGCGCCCCCCCCCCACTCACGCGCCCCTTTCCTTTCACTAACCGGAGGAGGATGTTTTAAGAGTTGGTAGACGAGGGGGTTAGAAGGACGTGAGGATTTTAGAGTATTTTAGCCACAACGGGGAAACTGGCTCATGCTCAACTCTAATCACGTGTTAAACGGTTACAAGGAAAGCTTTGCGACGCTGTGGAAGTTGGGCTATGGAATTGTAGACCCGGCTCTCCCCTTTTCTAAAGGTGCGTTTGGTAACCACCTGAAAACGTGTTTTTTTTTATTATTATTTTGCATTTAAAAGAATCTAGTTTCAGCCTGGAATTCCCCTTCAGGTAGGGAAGCTCTGCGTACCTGTATTTTTTTTGCACTAAGGATCCCATCACGTGCTTGCGGGATATGTGGCTGAAAGTCTTAACTTTCCTTATGCAGTCAACTGAAGCGGGGCGGCATTGTTAACGGTATCCCGTCCTTATCCTCCAGTGCCTGCTGGCAGTATCGGGCAACGAAAATCAAACCTTGTGCTGGCAAACTTGATTATTACAGGAAGGTAAACACAGTATGTTTGGAGAGAACATGAAAAATTATTTGTTGATAGCAATTTGTTGGGGAAAAGCTATCCTCTTTGAGGGAGGTGGGCAGTTCAGAAATGTGAAAAATAAATAAAAAAAATAAATTGATGGTTGTCAGTTTGATTTCTGACAGGGCCAAGTCTGCTGTGTTGCTCTTGGTTGCACACTATTTTCTGTACCCGTTGTCAACCATTATATGGTGCTACGGGCCTGCTGTGTAAATTTACCTTATTTAAAAACTGTATTCCAGATGATGTTGCTTAACATGCCTAAGTTTGGGTAATGAAAAGACTTCAAGAAAATCAACCCAGATAGCATCAAGAATCCCCCATTTACTGAATATATGGTTTTCCTGGTAATGGCTTTTTAAAAGTTTGCAGTGCACACCCAGTTTAATAAAATAATCCTTTCTTTGCACAACATTGGTTACTGTACTGTCTGATGGAATTATTTCCTTTTGGATTGTGTGCTTCTTTTAAGCTCAGTGGAATTTTTTTTACCCATGAGCAGCTGGGTTCTACAACCAGGCATTTTTGACCCATGAGGAATGATTTTGCTCAGGCTGGTTGATGCTCTTCCAAAAAGTCAGGCACAAACTCCACCCGTGAAATGATGGATGCGCATGATGAACTTTAAGAAATAGCCTGCAGACCTCAACGACTGGGCAGCATCATGCAATGGAAAAACCTAATTTCCATCTGGCCCTTTCTGACAGCCTCTTCAATGCAGAGGGAAAGTGAGAGAATGGAGTAACAGGAAGAAAAGATTGACTAGTGGAAAAGGATAAATCTTGATGTCAGTGGAGTCTTTCCATCCCCCCCACTCCCCCCTCCTCATCAAAACGGATAAAATTCTTGGATGAGAAGCGAAATGTTTTCTTCTTTTTTCCACAAGGAAATAATAGTCCAGTTGCCTTTTGAAGGGGGAAAAATGCACCTTTGAGGTGAATGTTGATCATTGCATTTATCAGCAACTTCACTTCCATCGAATGAAGGTGAATATGTGTCCCAGAATAATGTTACAGGATCCAATCTGGGTTGGTCACCAGGACCAGAGCTTTCGGATTCGTGCCAGAGCCCATCTTCAGTGAACTTCTCCCTAGCAGAGTGTGTGTTGTTCTCTCTACTAGAGAAGTTCCTTGAGGATGGGTTCCAGCCCGTGTCAGAAAGCTCGGAAGACAAAACCTCCAGTCCCAGTGACTGACCCTTATTGGATCCTTCACTTGCACCCTCTGCCAGTACCAGGCTCCTTGGGAACCTATTCCTGAAAGTAGATGGTCTTTAAGGGAACTAAGTGGATGGTCTTTAAGGGAACTAAGTGTTCCTTGCGGCCTCCCCCCAAAAGTTGATAGGTTTGATCAACTGTGTTACAGGCTTCAGTCTTGTGCCTACTTAGTTGGCATCAAGGAAAAAGTTGGTATTTAAAGTGAAGTGCTTTAAACTATGCTGAAATTATTCTTCATTGAATATTACTAATGCAGCTTAAATCTTTAAGGTATGATTGTTGCTTTTTTTACTGAATTTTTATTTTATTTTATAAACAATCCATCTCATTAAACTGTATTGTCTGGGTACTGATAACTTGAGCATTAGTAATTCACATTTACAACAATGTTCATTACATTAGTGTTAATTTTCTACTCTTAGCTTAATATGAAAATACATTATATACCTAATTTTATAACAGTTCTTATCTTAATTTATTTAATTCTATAATGATTATTGCTTTTTTAAAAAATATTTAAATAGTATTTTTGTGATCGCCCTGTGCAATGGTATTAGCTTGCAAATTAACTCTGCTTATTTTTCACACATGCTCATTCAGAGGCTACATAAACAGTATGCTCAAGGCTACAGGAAGTCCTCGACTTACAACCATTCATTTAGTGACTATTTGAAGTTACAACAGCACTGAAAAAAGTGACTTATGACTAGTTTTCACACTTATAACCATTACAGCATCCCAATAGTCATGTCGTCAGAATTCGGATGCTTGGCAACTGGCAGGTATGTATGACAGTTGCAGTGCCCTGAGGTCATGTGATCACCTTCTAACAAGCAAAGTTAGTGAGGAAGTCAGATTCACTTAACACTTAACTGTGTTACTAATTTAACAATTGCACTGATTCACTTAACAACTTTGTCAGAAATGTAAAATGAACCCAAACTCAACAACTGTCTTACTTGGCAATGAAAATGTTAGATTCAGTAGTGGTCATAAGTAGAGGACGACCTGCACAAGTGCTTTTGCTGCTGAGATTTGGCTTTGAAATGGGAAGTTATAAAGCAGCATCAACTTACACAAGTTCTCAGGAAAGAGCACTGTAAGTTCTGTCATGGTATCCACGAATTCATTCAGTTGTGAGAATAAAATCCCAGTGTACGCAGAACATATAGTGAAGAACTCGGGAATGCTAGCCCTTTTCATCCATTCCCGATGCATCAAGACTACTGTAGATTTATAGGTTGCTGGAGAGGAGAATTTAGAATAAGAGTCCTTGGATATATATGTATATAAACAAGGAGATCAAGAAACATGTAAACCAACTATGCATATTTAGGGTCATTTTCTTCAGAATGCATGGCTTCCATTTGATGTATGAAAGTCAAGAAAGGGATGGATGCCATGACTAAAGCCATGAGCTATTCGTTGTTTTCTTTAGGATTAGGGGATCTGAATGGAATGTGTGGATCACTCTCATCGCACAACTAAGGGATTCCAGTGGCATGTGGTTTGCATTACCAAACAGCTCACTGTCCTGGGTCTGAAATGCGCAGGAGAGTCACCCTTGGCTTTTCATACGAACATGCACACAGCAATGGGCAATGCAGCAACTGTAGGGAACCTCCATATGCATTAATTTGCAACTGCCATACTATCTTGCCATGTTATGTAAGGGCTGGTGCAAATCTTGAGGCAATATTAACAGGAAATAAAGGGAATGTGGTGTTAAATAATGTTTATCAAAATGAAGACTTTCTACAAGTTCTAGAAATAACTATGCAATTGGTTTCTGTAGATGGGGCAACTATTCCAGAGAAAGGTATTGTATTAAGAAAAACAAGGTTATTAGAATTATATGGGATTATAGAAATGATACTATTATTAACCTTATGCTAAGAATTGGGTGTATTTTATCTGTATCTGTATCAAAGAAAGTTGGAAACTGTTCTTTTTCTTATTGCACTTTAATTTTGGTTTCTGTCTGACATTCCTTTCTCTTCAACTTTGTTTTTACTGTGTATTTTTATTCTTGTATTTGAAATTTAGTAAAATGTTCTTTTATAAAAGAGCAAAAAAGGTCACATGATATATCACATTCAGTGTTTTCCCAAGATGTCTCTTTATTGTTAAATTTACCATTTCTAGAAAAGAAAAATTGTTTCTATAACAATATTGTGGAATCTGCTTATGTAGTCCATAAGAATCAAGCAGTCTCTAGTATAAATGATCTTTGTATTTATCTAGATTGATAAGATTTCATCAGAATCATTAATCTGCAGTTCTCATACCTATGGACAATCATATTTAGTAATTTATTTATTTATTTGCTTATTTAAAAATTATCTTTGTTTTTTTACTGAATTCATTCCTATCCCGTTCAGAAATATGCAGTCACTTTATTAGATTCATAATAAGTATAATCAAGGTAAATAAGAACAGTGCCACAGTACAATAGTCTGACATTACCTCTGTTATCTATGCCTCTCCAATCCTTGGCATCAATTTTGAGTTGAAAAATTAACTAAGGATTACTGATACAAATCAGCAGTGTGCCTCATCTTATATCTATAAAAGAGAAGTGTTTGTTTGTATGTGCTCTATATAAACTTGCAGTTCTCCACCAATCTACCTCAAACT
>JANHGC010004745.1:140871-150912 GCA_027560395.1 Boaedon fuliginosus | reverse complement strand
GGAGCCAGCCGCATGTCGTCTCCCGGCTCGCTGAAACGAGCCAGGAGGGACATGGGTCCAACAAACAGGTAGTGGCAATTACAGTCCTCATATCCTTCATATCCTTTTCTTGTTAGCTTTAATGTACGTTAATTATGATGTAGCATTACAAGAGCTCCAATATGATTATGATTTCAGCATCTGATTTAGAAGGTAATTTTAAGAATTATATAATGCAGTACAAGAAATGTGGAAGCTAGAGGGACACAAATAATCATAGGGAGGCTGTAGAATAATGCAGGACTATAAAATAATCAAGAGAACAGCAAATATATCTCGAAAATTAAACGTAAGAGGAACTAGGAACCTAAGAGAGTGCATTCACATTGTTTCTCTCAATCCTGTAAAACTGAGGCAACTACTTAAAATATCTAAATTAATTTAGAGCTCATTATTTTATTATTACTTCCAAAACTATTCTGTAAATGTTCTTCTTATGAGAAGCATTTACTTATATAAATCAACTGGTCTTTGGTAAAACGCACTAATTGTGTCATATACTGCAATTAATGCCACATTAATTGTGTCTAAATGCCACTGCCACATTTGTTTTATTCAACGATTTTGAATAAAATTTATACTTAGGTTGTGCCTGTAAACATGAAAGAATGTACACAGAATCCTTAACCAGCTTTATCTATTGCTGTTTCACATATAAATGATGTGGTTAAGAAACAAATAATAACTGGACCTAAGAACTATTTAGTTCAGATAGTCTAGAGATAATTAACAGAATTCCTCCACCTATTTTGGACTCTATTCCAATAAACATGGTCAATGATAAACCACTGCCAAAGTTCTAAAACAAAATATCTAATAGGCTATCCCTGAAACAGCAAGCTTTCTTTCAGGAGTTCAAGATGGCATGCGAAGCATTCCTTCCTCTAATGTTTCCTCAAACAGCTTGGCTTTATCCAATGAGTTTCCATGGTTGAGGGTGAACTAGTGCCTGTCTTTATATGGTGATATACAAGCATACACACACACTTTTTTTTCTTATTTTTATTTCCAAGGAAATCTTACAGATTTCAATGCACTATTTAAAAAGAAAACATTAAAAATAATTATATAGGAGAAAAATGCAAACAGGAACACTCATATACATATGAAGGCACACTGGGCTCATCCAAATTAACTTCCAAATTCTGTGCACATTTGAAAAGATAAAGGAGACAGATTAAGATGTGTATTAATATATACATTCACGTAAGCATCAGATCTAGATGAACTTGAAATATGCGGTTGAGGTTTTGAAGTTCTTGGTGCTATGGCACCAAATGCAGTGTATGGATACACAATGCCAGGCATTAGATATGGAAATAAGTATCTATCTTTGAGATAGAGAACTCCAACAACGGTTCTAATATAGATTAGCTGACCATAAATAGAAATCCTGTCTACTGCTGCTTTATGATCATTACTTTATTATACAGTACTCATTTTTGTATGTGAAAAATGTGAAATTCTTAACTGTCTTATACATAGATGCAGTGCTGCCCTATTCTACAGCAGGATACCAAATCTATGTGCATGATTTCTTATTTCAAGAGCTGACTTCTGGAACGTGATTGGTTCCATATTCATGGAACTTATGAAAGGTTCATCATAAATCAGAAATATGGGAAGGAATTGTTCTAAAAAAACCCACAGGAAGTGACAATTGTGTAAATATAAAAATCATCATGATCAAAACAAATGACATCACTTGATATAGATGATCAACTGGGTAAGAATGAAAGTTATTAAAGAAACTGGGGATTGGTGTTCTATGACATAAAAAATGTAAATTGAACAAATATATAAAACTGTCAATCGTTCCTATATGGCTACTATAAGTAAATTAATACTCACGATGTATAGTTGTTTCATCTACTGGTACATTTGCAATAACCTTGTTGCAAGATGTTTACATATCCTTAGTGCAAAAAGTACACACAATGCACAGCAAATAAAAATGTAACCCTAAGGTGCTTTACACAAAGATACCATAATTCGTAACACAATGTCATGGCAAGCATGACCTTGAATTATGTCTGTGGGTGAGATCAGTGTGTCTTCATTTCTCCTGAGGAATAATTACAGCTCCAAGAAATCCAAACTAATGGACAAGATAAGACTCTTTAAACTATAAGTCTACTGAGAAGATTCTGATTCTTCTGATCTTCATCAAAGATTATTCTGTTCCATATTGACTTAAGAATTCAAATCAGAAGAACTATGCTTTTTATATTCCAATGTTACAATTCTATTTCTATGTTAAAAAGTGTGCATAAGAGTATTGTCTCTACACTTTGTTATTATAGGAACTGGGCAAAGCTGGAAGGTAAAGGAGAATATGTGTAGCTCAGGGTTGAAATGAGGGGTCCTTGGTGCTCTCTGAGCTTGCTTGTTTTCTTGCAGAGGTTTCATTACTCTAACTAGGTAACATCGTCAGTGCTAGTCCTGGAAGCTGGAAGGTTGAGATATAAAGCTACAGTTTGGGGGGAAAACATTTTGATTACAATTAGCACTATTTATCTCCAACTCATGGGCTACAATTCTTTCTTTGCGAACTTCTGACAGAAAATACTACCAACATCATCACTGTAGATTAAACAAAGTATCTGAAACACAACGACAAATATTTATCTTATACATATTGAACCATAGTGATTTCTATTGGAGAGGTTGACAATAAGTTAGAAAACATGGCTATACCGGAGCTTCTTAACACTATGTTGGCAGCCTATCACACAATGAACAATTAAAGGAAGTGAAAAACAGTGAAGTTGGATATGAAAAGCAAGCACAATTTTTGCACAATAGTTTCATGAAGAATGCTATGAAATATTAAAAGTCCAATCACTTTTAATGCACTTTCTGACATGGGAAGGAAAACAGAATTTAGTATTAGCTATACACAAATAAGAGTTAGGATGTCACTGCTCCAGTGTAATGATGTTTGAGGGGGCATGTTAAGAAATGCCATTTTCAGATATATTTAATCAATTTCAGTATTACAGTTGCTATCTGAAATGGTTCCACTCAGTTTTATATAATAATGAACTTTATTTCCACATAAAGCATTTATACAAATGAATACATCACATAAAACAGCAAATATGTTTGCCTTTCTATGTCCCTGATGACAAAGAATCACAACTGTACCATTAATCCTATTCAGTGCTAAACAATATGAAAGTATTATGGATTAATGAATATGGCTACACGATGCTGTACGTTTTAATAGATTAAGTAGAATTATTCTGTATGTACATTGCTAGAAAACATACTGAAAGGTATTACATTTCCTTGAAAGTTTTCTGCAGTTCAGATTAAGTAGTAGTACTGTGCAACTGAAAAGGAATGTAGTCCATAAACACATTAATATCAATTACAGGTATTCCTCGACTTATAACCGTTTAGTGACCAAAGTTACAATGGTACTGAAAAAATAACTAATTAACTGTTTTTGCACTTACGACTTTTGCAGCATCCCCATGATCATCCCCATGATTGCCGCCTCGAGTTCCCCGAAAGGGTAAAGAGAGGCGGGATAAAAATTGAAATAATAAATAATAAATAAAAATGATCACATTATCAAAATATGGACACTTGGCAACTGGTTCATATTTATGAGAGTTGCAGTGTCCCAGGGTCATGTGATCCCCTTTTGGGAACTTGACAAGTAATCAATGGGAAAGCCAGATTCATTTAACAATCATGTTACTAACTTAGCAACTGCAGTGATTCACTTAACAAACGTTGCAAGAAAGATCGCAAAATGGGGCAACCTTAACTATCTTGCTTAGCAACAGAAATTTTAGATTCAACTGTGGTTGTAAGTTGAGGACTTCCTGCATATTGAATAAATCAGCACTCAAAAAACTCAATTTCATACCATTAAAAGCATATAACACAAAAAACTATTTGAACCTGTTTCCAGCTTCCTTTGTGCTACAGCATTTACCACTTAATCATTTAAAAGCATTGTCTAACCATCACTGAAGCAATATGTCTGTCCTCATTACTGTTATATTAGCACGATAACCATGAAACATGCAGTAAATACATAGTGGCATTATTGCCTTTAGAAAATATTTTATACCCTTAGTAAAGCATTCCAAACTAAAGGATGTAGCACTGAATAAAAATACTTAAGTACTAACATCATGATTACTATACCAGTCATATGCTAAAAACAAAGCAAGAGGGGGAGGGTATTCTTCAACATTCTTCCCCTTGATCGGGGAAGTGATGCATGGTACAAAATTTAATAAAATAAATAAATTTAATAAAATAAATAAACATGTCTATGCACCATGTAATGGAGGTCTATAATCATTTTTATTGAAGTCCCCCATATGAAACTAGCCATTCTTCTGGAAGTAGCTGATGCAAGGTCACTATACATAATCATGTTTATATAATCTAGATGACTGGAATGCTCCCCACATAAAAATGTTACTTTACTATAAATCGATGACACACTTTTAAAAGGGAAGTTTAGTTGTCTTACTATTGTACCTACAATCCTCAGAGTTGAAAAAAGTAAAATATTTAAACTCAATATGTTTAGCTAAAATCTGCATCCTGGGATAGAAATAGTTGCTTAAAAATTACAAATAATTTAACCAGGATAGTCTCAAAGGTGTTTTCTTTTTAAAAAGGCAACTTTTTTTTATTTTTCCTTTTAAGATGTTTTGCTATTCATCCAAGAAACCTCATCAGTTTTGACTGGATGGTGGTGGGAGGATGGAGGGATTAGTTTTAATAGATGCTGTCGGATCTGTCAGACAGAACTAATCACTTCCAATCCCCCCACCATCCAGTTAGAACTGTAGAAGCTTCTTGTGTGAAAAGCAAAACGTCTAGCCCAGCTGCCTTTTGGGAAAGCACTTTTAAGACAACCATGACCTGGATGATTGAGAATCTTCTTAGACATTTCACCAGGATAGCGTTGCTGTTTAAAAAGTATAGTGCATATCAACGGTGGAATTGGCAAAACAGTGGAATTCTGTCTTATGTATATAAACCAGGTGTGCAGAAGTCAATCTTTTGGAGTTGAATCCGGTTTACTTTGGGGTGAATTCAAGACTCTCCCTTAAGATTCACACTGTCTAGCAAACTCAACACCTGGTTTCCATAAGGAAAAGAAGACAGGTGAGTTTTCACCCATCTGATGAACTCCAGAGGCAGGAAATTACAACTCCGAGACCCAGCCAATCTTAGAAACATCTCGAAGTTGCAGTCGGACAGTTCTGGAGGGCATTATCTTGAACACTGATGCTCGTGAAAACGCCTTCCCCGTCCTAGCTCCGTATGCATACGTGCATACACACACGAGAGTGCAGGAAAACAGTGAGACTCGTGTTCAAGCACGCCCCGAGCCCGGTTTCTCTACCCGCGGAGGACCGCAGGCAAGGAAATTACTTACACCATATACAGAACACGCTGCTACTCGTGGTGACGCCAGACCACGCAGCAACCTGGCGAAAACTGGGACTAGCCAAACGGGAGCACGGGCTCCCTCCCCTGTAAGCGGGTGCGATTTAAGGGCTCAGCTCACCTTCTTGGGTCTCCACGCTCTTACACCGCGAAAGCCACGCCGCGCCGAGCCTCCGCCGCGCTTCCCTGGCGACGTTCGCAGCGCGTTCAGGCCGGCTCAGGCCTGGTGCAACTTCCGGCGAGTCCTCTTGAAACCGTCCCCCGCGGAAAAAGAGTCCTCGCCTCGAACTGCCCCGCCTCTTCTTCCTAGCATGTGCGCAGGGCGGGTGGTGGAAGGGAGCGAAGGCGGGCGGCCGTGGGGGGGGGGGAGAGGCCTCTGGAGCCTGGAAGATACGGCGGTTTGAATTTTCTTTTTCCTTGGGAAACGCCCACTGAGGGCGCGGGGAATTAAAGAGTCCGCTAATGCGAAAGTTATTCTGCGGGATTTTAAAAAAAGATTTTTTCCTCCCTCTTACTTTTGGGGCGTGGGGAATTTAAGGCTCCCGATTTAAGCCGTGGTTCCAGATTCATTCCTCCAGAGGAGGATTTCCCTTACTAAATACTGTACGCTTTTTTGAGGCTATAGTCCTAGATGCAATTCTTTAAAAAATAAATCTTGTTGAGCCTCCGAGGGGATTATCTACTGCAAAGTAACTCCAGAGGTATTTTTCCTCTAAACTTTTGCTTGGTGGTTGGGTTTCTTTCATTGCCATTTGATTTTATGATATCAAAACTGGTTCATTCCATATGTTTACCGAGAGGAGACGGAGGTATTCTGCAGTCCTAAGTTTACCTAATATTTACGTATTTTATGTAATTTTATTAAGAGCTGGACGAGCAAACTAATTGTAAACAACAAATGAATTTTAAATAACGATTTAAAACTGACCCCCTTACTCTCTTTGTGGCTTAGGATTTATGCATATCTTGTGTTTAAGACTTGTGCAGGAATTGTTCAGTAAAAAGTTGGCTGTTCAGTTAAAAGGCTGTTTGGAAGAGACAGAGTTTGGGGACTTAAATATGTTAGGTCTAGGAGTCAGTCATTCTTAAGAACAGTAAACTCTTAAAATTTGTTCTTTGGGGAAACGGGCATGCACCACACAAGGCTGCACAGCATGAGTACTCGCCAGTTTTGCAACTGACAGTCTTTATTTTCCATGAATTTCTCTGTACTTTTTAAAAAAGTTGTTTGCCCATCCCTCATTTCACATTGTAGTTAAGACCTCCATGAAACATTTCCTGATTTTATTGCTGAATTTTCTGTGTTCAGCTTCACTAAATCATGTTTGATTCTGTTACTATATCCCTTTTTTTAGGATACTCAAAAGTGAAGGCACTGACACTTAATATATACACTGCAAAACTGTCATTATCAAATTGAATTGAAACTCTAAGGCTCTGACTGAAGAAAATAATCCAGATGCTTTTTCTGAAATTAGAAAAACCGACTGAAAAAGAGTTACCATACATTCTACAACTTGGGATGGCATAGAGAAGGCTTATATGTACAAGAAATTGACCTTAGAAAGTGAAGGCATTTTCAAGAGGGACTCTTCTGCTACTGTTCATATTAAGATAGACTGCTTATCGAGTTTACAGTATCTAAGCTATTAGGGCTTTCAACTTTCAGATTTAGAGTTATTTTAGAGAAAATATTTACAGGATTGTGAGGATGCTTAAATGTCATAATGTCAGAGGGTAGTTGTTCCAGTTTCTTGGACAACTTGCAACTTCTCCAGTTATATTGTATCCTTTTTGTGCTTCTAACAAACTTGTAGATATAGTCCAAGTGTGGATGTATCATAGATTTGTAGAAAAGCATTATGATATTGACAGATTCCATTTTAATTCACAATTACCTCCAATCACTTGTATTGTGACTTTTTCACATCAGGAGCACAAGTGAAGCAACATTTTTTGTTGATCTATCTGCCATAAACTCAAAATCCCTTCTGTGGTCAGTTATTCTTATTTCAGTATGTATGTGAAGTCAGAATTTTGCTCTGATATGCTCATTTTATGTTTGCTTATTCTTTCACTAATTCTTTTTGTTTAGTTATTCTTAATAAGTTGATGTTGTCTGCAAACTTAGTCACCTCATTGCTTATTTCTGTATCCCAATTCAAGTGTTGTGCTAAGCCAAAATGTAATTTGTTTGGTTTTTAGTTTTATATATTGGGTAACTACAGAGATTATGGTTTATAAACCATAGTCAATGTCTTAAGAATATCATGTGAATCCCTTTATTCAATAAATCATTTATTTAAATTTATGGCTACTCAAATCCAGTGTTCATATGGAATTATATGAGCCATGGCTTTGTGCATATTTGCATCTGGCCACAATGTTTAATAACATTGATCCATTAGGATGTATGAAACCAGCCAATTTGGCTACTTGGAAACTTGATGTGTATTTATTTACAACAATTGCATCTTCCAGGAGTCATGTGTTCGCCATTCTAACTTTCCCAGGTGTTTCTGAAGAGCAAAGTCAATGGGGGAAACCTGCTTAATTTAATAATGACATGATTCATTTAACTACAATTATTTACTTAACTGCAGCAAAAGATTGTAAAATTGGATCTGACCCACTTAACAATTGCATTTAGCAATAGATATTCTTGTCCCAATTGTGGCTGTAAGTTGAGGGCTACCTGTGTGTGTACAAAAATCATATTGATTCTTTGTCAGGAAAATTTCCTTTTTGTGTTTGATAATTTATATCTTTATTCATCTATTTCAGTCATCTAGAAAAGACATTAAGTAATAAGTAACTTAGAGGATTCTGATCTTCCCAGATTTGCTGACATCTTTTTATTTTGAAATGCCAATGAGTTCAGCATAAATATACAATTATAGTCTTTGTTTGGATCTGTCCAACTAAAATAGGACAGAGTAGTAGTGTTGTTACTTATCTGCAATTGTTTTATTATTACACTTAATCCTTGACTTATAACCACATTTGAGACCAAAATTTCCATTGCTAAGGCAGTTAAGTGAGTCTTAAGCAATTTTACAACTTTGTTGTCATAGTTGTTAAGCAAACTACTGTGGTTGTTAAGCGAATCATGCAGTTGTTAAATGCATCCAGTTCCCCATTGATTTTGCTTGCTGGAAGCTTCTGTGAAGGTTTTAAATACAGGTTGTGACCCTAGGAGGCTGCACCCATTGTAAATATATGCCAGTTGCCAATTGTCCAAATTTTGATCACAGCCATAGGGATACTGTGATTGTTGTAAGTATAAGGACCAGTTGTAAGCCATTTTTTCCAGTACTGTTGTAACTTTGAATGGTCACTAAATGAATAGTTGTATGTAAGGCCCAGTTTGATATAGTCGTTAAGATACCAGGTTAGAAACCAGGAGACGATAAGATTTTAAAACCGGATTAAATTACAATAAGATAATTCTTGTAAAATATCAATACAATCCCATAAGAGATTACTGACAGCTTCTGATAACTTCAGTAGGACTTTTCCCCTACTAGGTAAATGTAAACATTTCTCCAAAATGGTCTACTTGCTTCTTAGAGAGAAATTTGGAATTAATATGACCACTGAATATAAACTAATTTATACGGATACAAATTTTGCTGCAACAAAGTACAGTAAACAAATGTATTATAAATGGTTAATATGTAAATCAGTGGTTTTAAAGATTAATATTTCTTTAATAAGTTGATAACTTTATCATAACAAGTTTCTGGTGAAGTGGACTGTAATCCATGAAGGTGTATGCTGTAATACAAGTATCAGTCAATAAGATGTCACAAGACTCTCTACTTGAAAGTAATATGTTGTAATGTCTTTGTTTCCATTGGGATTTGTATAACTAAATTGCTCATTCTTTCCTCTAGATTTTATATAGAACACAAATGGAAAAAGAAAATTAGGAGTAAAGCCAGATGAATGGGAGGTAAGAGAAAAGGTAATTCTTTTAAGGTAAAGGGGTAATTTTTTTAAAGGTAAAGGAAAGAAAATAGAGACAATAACAAAAACAAAAGTATAAGAAAAAGGTTATATTCACCAGACAAATACCTGTTTCAAGGAACAGCTGATCTTCCAGTTCACTTTCAAAGGTATCCATGCTTTTTAGCAGGTGCCATTTATACCTCAAGCCAGTGCCTTGTTTTCAACATTGTCCTCTTTTATTATTAGTAAATTTAAGATGACATTCCCTCCCCTCCAAATTTACAGTTAACTGTTTTTGGAAAAAAATTATAGACAGACAAAAACACAGACACAAACACACACACACACACACACACACTGTATGTTGGTATTTTTGGTCTTCACTTTTATATGTATTCATTTATTAACTACTAGCTTCTTACCTGGCCTTGCTCGGGTTTTTTTTAAAAGAAATATATTAGTGCCACAGTGTTTGCTGGCCTTCTGAAGCCCCTGGCACCTCCTCCCACATCTTTGGGCCAAGGGCAGGCTGGACTCTAGGTCAATTGCAGGCCAGCTCTGAGGAAAGGCAGCCATGGCTTGACATGGGCACTGGGCCACAGCCGTTTGCAGGCCTTCTTAAGC
>JANHGC010004745.1:128004-140771 GCA_027560395.1 Boaedon fuliginosus | reverse complement strand
AGCAGTCCCCTCCCCTCCCCCAGGCATTTAAATGCCAACTGCAACATTGAGCCCAACATTTCCCTGGCTAAGCGAGGTGTTTTTAAGTTTTGCCCCTGTTTTACGACCTTCCTTGCCACGGTTGTTAAAGCGAATCCCTGCCATTGTGAAGTTAGTTACCGCAAAGTCCTCACCTTACAAGCCCAATCAAGCCCAACATTTCTGTGGCTCTGGCAAACATTCAGTGTTTTTTGAAGCCCTTTGATGACCCTTTGTCGCCACGGTCGTTAAGCAAGTCAGTGCCAGTGTTACCTGCAACAGAGCTTCCTAATTTGAAAATCTTCTCTTCGGTTGCTGCTATTAGTCTTCCTGAGTTTTGTGAGATTTCCAGTACAGGTATTGCATAAAATAAATTATGAAATAGCCACATGAATTACATAAAATTAATGAATATCTAATACATTGTTTCATAATATTATGGACTTGATGCTAAAAATAGTAAAAATTCTTTAGAAAGGTAATAATGGACTGGATAAAGCTAATAAGCTAAACAATAACATAGATAAAACAGAAGATCTAGGAATAAGAAGCTTATGGGATCATGTACCCTTGTTTCTCAGAAAATAAGACCAAGTCTTATTTTTTTTTAGACTTGAAAATAAGTACTTGGGGTTATTTTCAAGAAGGGTCTTACTTTTTTTAAGGTGCAGCAAGCCATACTCGGTGAGCTGGACGTGATGTGGACACGCCGTCGCCACTCAGGAGGAGAAGACTGCATCTCAAAGTGCTGGGCCTTGCCAGACTCAGAAGCCAAGGATCCTGCAGGCATCCCGGGCAGAAAAAGACTGCAAAAAACCCCAGGCTGTTTGCAACTTGAGCGAGCCATGCGCAGACGTGGCGGCATTGCCTTGAGGTTTGTCAAACCGACTCAGCCTCTTGGAGCAGGACGCTGCAAGGCTTGTTGTGGCATTGCACTCACGAATAGCAGCACCTCTGAGTTTCATCACACCGGTGCAGCTGGCATCCTGACATGAGTGGCTGTGTCCAAACTCATGCCGGTGCCATTGCTCACATAAGCAACAGCAGAGCAATCCTTGCAGTGTCCTGCTTGAAGAGGCTGCACCGATGTGACGAACCTCGTGGCAATGCTGCTGCTCGCACGGACAACGGTACAACAAGCCTTGCAGGGTCCTGGGATACGCTGAAGGCTCGGAATGGAGCCTTTTTCGCGAACAACAGGAAAATGGGGAGGGGAATTGTCTTGCCTGTCATCCATTCCTCAAGCTCCCTCTCCTTCCCCATTTTCCTGGCGCATGCCAGCAGCGGCATTCCCGTCAGGTTCGTCACATAGGCGCAGCCTCTTCGGGCAGGACCCTGCAAGGATTGCTGTGCCATTGCACGTGTGAGCAGTGGCATTGCCATGAGGTTCGTCACATCGGCGCAGCCTCTTTCGGCAGGACCCTGCAAGATTCCTGTGCCGTTGCACGTGCGAGCTGTGGCACCGCCGTGAGTTTGGACACACCGGCGCAGCCTCTCACAGCAGGATGTCAGCTGCATCGGTGTGATGAAACTTGTGGATGTGCTGCCATTCATAAGTGCAATGCCACAACAAGCCTTGCAGGAGCAAGGAGCCATTCCTGCTCCAAGAGGAATGGATGAGAGGCAGGAAAATTCCCCTCCCCATTTTCCTGCCTTTCACAAAAACAGCTCCACTCCAAGCACTCCAAGCAGTCCTGGGATGCACTGAAGACTCGGAATGCCTCTGCTTCAGCGCAGAATGATTTTTGCTCGTCTCTCTCTGGGCACGGCGCTTCTGCCTGTTGGGCCACTTCCCAAAGCCAGCAGCTCCTCAGGCAGCCGCTTTGCTTTTTCCCTCTTTTTCCTCATGGGAGGCTTGCGTGGTGGCACCAGAGGCATGGGGGAGGCAGAGGCGATCCCAATGCACCGGCCCCTTCATCCCACTGTCTCTTGCCTTGCTTGCAGCTGCACCGAACAAACACCAGAACAGGGCATCTGGATTGCCTGACTCCCCCATGCCGGTGCCGCTGCACAAGCCTCCTGTGAGCCTCCCCAAAAGAGGGAAAAAGCAAAACAGCTGGCTGCAGAGCTGCCAACTTTGGGGAAGTGGCCCAACAAGCAGAAGCGCTGCACCCAGAATGGGAAGGGCAAAAGTGGTATTTGTAGCCGGACAGTTGCCCCTCCCCCCGTGCCCGTGTTGCTACTTGTGCTGGCCATGCCCATTCCCAGGGGTTATTTTCGGGGTAGGGCTAATATTGGGCCCATCCCAAAAAAATTAGGATTGGGCTTATTATTGGGGTGGGTTGTGTTTTTGGAGAAACACGGTATGTAATACTTGATTTATACTGGATATGAAATTTGATGTCCCCATGGTCCATAGTTTTTGAGAAGTTGTAAATTTATTTTATGTATTTATTTATTTATTAGATTTATATCCCGCCTCTCTTCCCCTAATGGGGAACTCGTTAATGCCTGGCACTTGGGATTTGATATGTTAACTTATTCTTCTCTCCAAAAGAATATCTATACATGAGATATTTGTTAACAGTACAGAGGTATTTTGGTTTTTTACTATATGCATGTTTTAATTTGATTGCTTTACTAGGTATGTATGCGGGCACAGTATCTACCATGGTTAAAGCAGCCTAAGATACATATAAAAGTAAATAAATCTATTTGAAAGGTGGTTGTACTTCTAAATCCACTTTTGCTTATTGATATATATGTAATGTGAAATGTTTTTGTCTCCTTTGTTGTATACTGCTTGCCACAATATGTTGTAATACTGATCAGTATTCATGAACTGTATTAAATTTGACCTATCTGCTGGAGGTCTAGTAAATCTGAATCTGATTGAACATTATTAAGAGCCTTTATTAGGATTTATTTAATGCGATAAGAGTGGCAAAGCATCTCTACTTTTCTGCACTTATTGCATCTGGGGACTGTCGCCCAGCCGCCCCGTTTAGGGTGACTCGCTCCCTCCTTAAACTGGAAGAGAGTGAGGAACATTTGCAGGGTAGAACTGAGGAGTTTGCTCAGTTTTTGTCGGATAAAATCACTTAGGTTCGGACGGACCTGGACTCTAGCTGGACAGGATCTATTAAAGTGACTGGGACAATCTAAGTCCTATTAAGTGGAAGAGTTTCTTCCTGTGGCCCTTGATGATGTGGACAAGGCCATGGGGGCGATGAGTGCCACCAGCTGTTCATTGGACCTATGTCCTTCCTAGTCTTGACTGGCCGAGAAGTGACACACAGCTGGCTCCAGGCAGTAATCAACGCTTCTTTGAGTGAGGGGTGCTTCCCACCTGCCTTGAAGAAGGGGGTGGTGAGGCCCCTCCTCAAGAAGCCTTCCCTGGACCCAGCTGAGTTAAAGAACTTTTGTCCGGTCTCCAACCTTCCCTTTTTGGGGAAGGTTGTTGAGAAGGTGGTAGCCCTTCAACTCCTGTGTACCTTGAAGGAAACTGATTATCTGGATCCTCTGCAGTCTAGTTTCAGGCCCGGTTACAGCACCGAGATGGCATTGGTCGCACTACTGGATGATCTCTGGTGGGCCTGGGACGGGGGAGTTTCCTCTGTCCTGGTGCTTCTTGACCTCTCGGCGGCTTCGATACCATTAATCATGGTATCCTTCTGGGGAGGCTTGAGGGATTGGGAATGGGCGGCACTGTTTTATGGTGGTTCATCTCCTATCTCTTGGGCCACATCCAGTCAGTGTTGGTAGGAGGGCAGAGATCTAACCCAAGGCCCCTGCCTTGTGGGGTGCCTCAGGATTTGGTTCTCTCGCCCCTCCTATTTAATATCTAAGGGTGACATCATCTCCTGGATCCGCAGCTGCAATTGGAACATCATTTGGTGGCTGTGGCCAGTGGAACGTACGCACAAGTTTGCCTGTTGCATCAGCTGCGCCTTTTCCAGGACCAAGAGGCTCTCCTTACAGTCACTCATGCCCTTGTCACCTCTCTATTAGATTACTGTAATGCGCTCTACATGGGACTACTCTTGAAGAACACTCAGAAGATCCAATTAGTCCAGAATGTGGCCGCGCGACTGATTAAGGATATGCCTCAGTGCACCTGCTTAACACCTCTGCGAGCTGCAATGGCTCTCAATAGTCTTCCGGGTGCAATTTAAAGTGTTAGTGACAAGTTTTAAAGCCCTTCATGCTTTAGGAGCAGTGTATCTTCGAGACTACCTTTTGCCACCGCATGCCTTCCAGTGCCCAGTTAGATCCCACAGAGTCGGCCTCCGACGGGTCCCGTCAGCTAAGCAATGCCGGCTGGAGGGGCCCATGGTTGAAGGCCTTCTCTGTGGTAGCACCGGTCCTCTGGGAGCAGCTCCCCATCAAGATTAAAACCGTCCTGAGTCTGTTGGCCTTCCGATGAGTTTTGAAGACATGGTTCTGCCAGCGGGTGTGGAATTGAATAACCCTCCTGTAAGAATGGTTGTATGCCTGGCTGTATGACTGTGTTTTAATAGTTTTAACTTAGAGATTGTTTTTATTGCTTTATTGATGTTTATGTTGTTTTATTGTATTTTAATTGTATTTATTGTATTTATTGTATTTTAATCATGTTGTAACCCACCTCACGTTCCCCTTGATTGGGGAAGAGAGGCAGGGTATAAATCTAATAAACATAAACATAAATCATAATGTAGCTTGTAAGATTTATCCAAGTGCACTGTATGAATCTAGATACTATAATTTATAAAATCTTGTCTGTAGACTTAATGTAATTTATGAATCTAGTGCCTATAACTTTTTCAATAATCCATGAAAAAGAAACAAAAATTAATGCACAATGTAGACTCATTATATTAATTCCTGTGTTATTTAGAAGCTGCCTTTGAATATTTTTATAAATGTCAGTACAGGTGGTCTTTGCTTAATTATCACTTTTTCATTGTGTATTCAAACTTGCAACAGCCGGAATGTACCTACAACCGCTTCTGCTCTTCATAGGATCCTGAGATTATGTGAGCACCATTTTCAACCTTCTTTGCTGACTCTCTAAATAAATAGTCGGTAAGAAAGCTGGCAAGAAGTCACAAATGACATCCACTAGCAATGGAAATTCCAGCCCCAATTTCCATCATTCCATCCTTCCGAGGTCGGTAAACTGAGGACTCAGATTGTTGGGGGCAATATGCTGACTCTAAACTGCTTAGGGAGGACTAAAAAGCACTTTGGAGTCGTATATAAATCGAAGTGCTATTGCTATTAACCGAGGGCTATGTTTGTTAGAAAGCAGAGAATAGGTTCCTTCAGACATACACATGTATAGGTCTAAACTATTATTATTTAAATTTGTATTCTATCTTTTTACCTTAGAACCAAAACTCAAGAGACATAACTAAACAACTCTGTTTAACTGCATTTAATCAAAGTAACAAGTCAAACATAAAATAATACCATATAATAAGACATTAAAATTATTCAAAAAAGTAAATAAAAAAGATGTATCTTGATATTCTTCTTGAGTGTAGACTGAATGGAGAGTTACAATAATTCTAAAAGGAATTCATTTCAATCCGGGAGAAATTCTGCTAGAGACCTCATCCTGTGTGCCCCAAAAATAAGCATCTGTAACAGATGTGTGATAAGCCTTTCCTATGTTTAGCCAAGCTTTAAACCACTGAAGAACTTAATGATTACAACCAACATCAAGGCCACAAAACAATTGGCCAATATAAAGATTTTTCAGCAAACATGTTGACAAAATACATTTACCTGTTATTATTCTGACATTGACGTTTGCTTTTGCATATGGATTTTAACAAAATCAAATTAACTGAATGCACATGTGCCGGTTTGGGGTGGTGGTTAAGGTGCTGGCCCAGAAGCAACAAGACCCTTGAGCTGTAGTCCCACTTTAGGCATGAAAAAGCACCTGGATGCCAGTCACTCTCTCTCAAACCAGTCCTTCTCACAGGGTTGTTGTTACTGGAAAAAAGAGGAAGTAGAAGAACTATTATGTATGTACATCATCTTGAGTTCCTTATAAAGTAACAAAGATGAGATAAAAATCTAATAAAACTAAATATTTTAAAAGTAAAATTATGATAGCTTGGGTTTTTATTTAATGACAAAACACAACTAGGAAAAGAAACACAATATATGGAAACAGTATGGCAATGTTTATAATTTATTAATCCATTGTAATAAATCTGTTCAGTTTGACAGACTATTTTTGAAAACTTATCTATGATTCCCAGAAAGTCCTTCTTTTAAGTATAATTCGAAAGAGCTTTTATAGGCCAAAAGTTATAAAACAAATTACTTTGTCTTTGGTAGTAGGTTAAAAGTTATAAATGTGAATTTTTATGGTATGCAGTAATCTCAGATACTGATATGGTGACTTGGTGATATGTGAACCACTGGCTACAATGGGACATGTTTTTGAATATGCATGTTTAGAGAAATAATTTAAGATGAAAACAGCTTTACATCCTCAGGCAACAGATGGCCTCAATGTGGACATCCTGTTTTGAAAAACAATGTAAACGCAAGATAGGTTTTAGATATATTTCTAAACCATTACTGAATTTGAGATTTTGATGGGTTATCAAATATTTCACGGTTTAAGTTTTGTGTTCTCTTCTGTTTTTCTGATATTCTAGATGTGTTCATGAAATCTTTTGTTTCATTCAAGCCTGCCTTTTGTGAATGCCAGCAATGGATATTTATTGTATTTTATTTCTTTTGCTGTCCAATATAACATATTTTATGTTAAATATTTAGAGATCTTTAATGTTTGGATATAAGGAGTTTCTATTAGCGTTAGGAATTTCTGTAGACATAAGAGTAGAGCCAGCAACAAGTATTTAAAAGTCCAGAGAGTGAATAATCAATAACATGTATACTTGTTCTGTCAAGCTGACAGGAAGAAGGCAGGTACATGCCCTGAAAATTTTATCATTTTTGCAAACTGTGGGCTGGTAGCACTGATTGGAGAGGCCAGAAATTGGGCTTTCAGTGGCAGTGACTGCTGTGTCCAAAGATAACTCTATTTGTGGGTGGAGGTTAGTTGGCATCCATCATCAGGGAAAGTGGAAGCCAGCATGAGCAGTAGTGGAAATGACAAGCAGCACATCTTGACAATGAGATGGGCGGCATATAAATCTAATAAATAAAGTGCTGACAAAAGAACAAAGAAAGATAGAAGGAACAAGAAAAATTGTGACTGGGAATTAACTGGGTACTAGATGTGGAGGTAGTTGAATGGACTCCATTCAGCCTGATTTTATTCAAGGATTATAGCTTGGTGTGAGGACTTGGTAAAGGGAACATTGGAGGAATGGCAGTGAAAGTGTTGAAAAGGATAGTTTCATTTCTTTGGTGGAAGATGAGGAATGGAAAAGAAAGGCTCCTGCTCAAAGGGAGAGAACGGAGGGCTCCCAGTTTTGGAATGAGATTAAAATTCATTGGAATAGAAGGGTTAGAGGTGTGTGCTATAAAAGAAGTAAAATTGAGGGAATTTTGTTAGATGAATGTAGGGAAGTATGAAAAGCAGTAATGGATTATTACTGAGTATTTGAGGGAGGTATGGGAGGATGAGCTATTAGAGGAGAAAATAAATTGCCATGTATAATTATTTCTCACTTCTATCTTCCTAATCTCAACTCATTCATTTATTAAATTTATACCCCGCCTCTCTTCACCCAAAGGGGAACTCAATATGCTGATAATTAGATTATTATCATCACAGTAGTTTTACCCTCTTTCTATCACTGCTTGTACTGCTCTCCACTTTTCCTCATGGCGGTGAGAAGGAAACACTAAGCCAAGTATGAATTTTAAAAGAAGAAATTATTTGCCCATCTTTAAGAGCCATTTTTGCACCTGGCAATATTAGATTATTGTTGTCCAGTCTCCAAATTTTATTTTTAGAGGAAGTTGTTTAAAATGTGTTATGGTAGCTACAAACAATTCTGAAGGAAATTGATTATATAAAGACTTTTGAGCCAGGAATCCTATGCACATGATAAAAATCATAATGATTAGTCTCATGAGTGCCCTCTTATAGAATTGGGTGGTGGGAGCATGATTCTCCTGATATTATTGAATCCTTCAGTTTTTAATATTATCAACCTTCTAAATTGCTGTGATTCTGTTTAGTTGTGGTTCCATTCCTTCCTACCTAGGTAATGCCAGTCAGTGTTTGTGCAAAGGAGTCTTTCCTGGAGTGGGGATTCTGGTGACAGTCACTCATGCTTTTGACATTTCTTAATTAGCCTACTGCAGCATATTGCATCTAAGGCCCACCTAGAAATTTCAGATAGTACAGAGTATGATTGCCTGTAACTAATGGATTAAACCATGTACAACCTTTTAATCCCTATTTAATGTAAGCTGTACTTGTCTACCAGTTTATTTCTAGACACAATTCAAGGTTCTGGTTATTGTCTATATAGGTTTGTATGGCTTGAAACTTGGGTATTTTTGATGCTGTACACTCCAAATACAGGCAGTTCTCAGATTATGACCATACTTGAGTCCACAATTTTTGCCATTAGTTATGGTCATATAGCTGGTCACACATGACCACACCTGATTTTATTACCTTTTTTTGCACTTGTCATTAAGTGAATGCCGCAGTCATTAAGTGAACACATTATTTGCTATGTGGTAGGTTTTGCTGAAAACACCAATTTCCAGCAAAACATTGTAAATTGTGGTGATGTGACCATGGAATGGTCAAATGGCCGTAAATATGCAGGCTAGTTGGCAAATGCCCCAAATACCTTGACTGGAGGGTAGATGTCAGATCTTCAAATTTGGTCATAAAACCCTTTTGGGGTCTGTCATACTTTATATGATTACTAAGTGACCAACCATATATCAAAGACTACCTGAACATTCTGCACTAATCAGATATGGTTGGTAATCTCAATCACTAGGAATTCTGGTGGGAAGGGAGCTAAAAAATAAGCATTCTGTGAAGCCCCTCTTCCTCCTGTGGAATAATTTGTCCAACAGTAATTTAAATCCCTGATAAGACACTTGCAAAAGTTGGCTATTTCTGAGAACCTTCTGGGAAAGATGATATAATAATAGAAAATATCTAGTAAAATATGAAATATTGCAAGGTTTTTGGAAAAAAATTATTATGATTATATACAATATTATTGTTTTGCTGAAATTTCCTCTATCTTGTAATTTGATTGATGTGTCATAGAAGTTATAGTAAATAAAACGTATTAATGAGCTATAGCTAATAATAACATAACTCCACAAATGAGGAGAGCACAACAGTTTTGCTGGTGACTTCTTATTATCGCTGCCTCTGATCCCAATATTATTACCATTTCAATATAGGTGTCTATTAAATGTAAAAAACCTCTGGTGCACTTAAAAGTATGCTTTATCTTGGAATTCTGAAAACAATTCTGGATTAGTTGCAGTCCAGCCAAAACAAAACCTGGATCATTTTGCTTTTATTTGAGAAAGAATCTGGAAGAGTAATGCAAGATGATGAGGACAAGGCTGATGCAAGTAGTACTGCTCCTAGTTCCTTCCTCTTTCACATTCCCAGTGTGTCAGCCTGCTTTCTCTTATCTCTCATTTGTTGCTATTGTACCTTAATTCAAGTGTAGCGTACCACTACTGTTCCTTTCCTTTAGTTGCCATTTGCCTGCCCAGTCCATTTGTCCTTTTCGTCATCTTTCTTTCCTACAGCAGCCTCACATATGTCTGTCTCCCCAGTCTTCTTTCTCTTAGCTGTGACTCTTCTTTCTCTTAGCTGTGACTCTTGTGCTTGAATTTAGTAGTTCTTAGTAGGTTGCCTATCCACAAATAAGGAAAAATTCATCTTGGTAGCGAGGGCAGTTTACCAACAGGAGTATAACACTTTATTATATAGATCTCTATATACTGTTGTACTATAGTGTATTTATCCATTTTGGTCAACCATTTTGACTATCCCTGAGCTTCCAGGGCAAGGATGCAGATGAAAAAATGTTAATTTAGGCCTGAGAGACTGTTCTTCCTCATATTTCCAAAATGGCAAAATATATGGATGGCTACAAACTTTGCTTCAGATTCTAACTCCAAGGCCTAGTACTGTTAGAAGCTAAATTAAGCTTATTTTGCCTTTATCCAGGATTTCTAGTTTAAGAGGTATTGTAGTTTGATCAGAACCCACGGACAGGAAAACTTTAGCAGTAGGGTGCTGGGAGACAGTTTATCTAATAGGTTCTGGTTCCAGATTAATAGGAATTAGCCAGAAATTATTAAGGGAACCAGGGACATTGGTTAAAATCAAACTTTATTTAAAAAATTAAAATTGCCAACGATCACTAGGTTCTTTAAGTAAACTAGCCTCCACCTAGAGGATGCCATTTGGGACATACTTGGAGATTGGAGCACTGTCCTCACAAATTTACATTGAACCTTTCCAAGGATTTATTATGGATTTGGATCTAACAATTTTTCATATACTCTAGGATTTAGCTTCAAATAATTAGTCACAAGTACAAAGCTTTCACTTTTTACCAGGAAGAAATTAAAGATATTTGAGGCATATATCTGTGTTATCTCCAATTGAACCTGGGCTGTCTTGCTTGGGGCATTGAAAACTCCCCCATCCAATATTTAAAATATTGGATCTGTTCAGTCATAATGCCATTGACATGGATGAAGTGAGATTAGAATAAATGATTAAAATCATATGTAATGCTTTGGATTACCTATCCAAACTACTACAAGGATCTTGGGTTCTGCATATGGAAACATGTTAGCTATTATAAGCAAGTGGAAAATGTGGAAAGCCAAACCTGTCAATAAATCATGCTAGAACTACTGCATTTTGCATTTTGAGCACAAATTTTGAAAACTGAAAATCTTTATATTATAAAATTAGGATATAACTTCATTTTCATTGTGTTTATGAAAAAAAAGCAAGTACCTATATAGCAAGTTTTAATCATTTTAAAATAAGAGTTGTAGTGGAATATCAGTGTACCCTCTATGAATAAGACACTCTTTTAAATCCACAGCTGAGCTGCAGGTCCACAGAGAATTTGAATGACTGTAAAATATAAGGATTTCAGAGATTTCCTATTTAGGTCATGTTATGTGCTGTCTACCTGAATAAAGCTTTTGTAAAAGCTTGTCTTGGGTTATTTGCATAAAAAGTAGTTTTCAAAAAGTATTAAGACCAGGGTTTTATAGTAACAATATGCATTTAGTGTGTAGATGTACTCCACCAGAGTTTATAACTAGACCTCAGTTTATTCATATAGAAAATGGGATTATTTTGTAAGATTGAGTCAATTCTTTTGGATCTAATGAGGTAAACTATCAAATGTATTTAGCTGGCAAGTTATGTATACTTAAGATCCATGGGCCGCTTGTTTAAAGTTAGCACAAGGACATCACACTAAAGATTCCCTTATTGTTGTTTTCTAATTAATAACAAGGACTGGATTGGTGTTAGGAGTGTTTTTAGAACCCTTTACTCAGGCTTCAAAAAGGTTTATTTGACGGTGCGGATGACGGTTCGGCTAAAGCAGTAAGGCTCCTTTCGCCTGCACTGAAAGTTATGCCATTGCCTATGAACCGCTCTCTTCATACACTGTACTAGAGCAGCAGTTTCAGCCTCAGAGCTGTACATCCCGCCTCAGCCATCTCTCTTCCACTCATTTTTACATTTGCGCGCCCTTTCAATCCCAAGTGACGTATCTCCCGCCGCGACCAATCAGCAGCCTCTTCTGGTCAGGACAATGGAAGGAGTTCCTCCAACCCGCTTAGCTCCTGCCTCGGCGGCAGCCAATAACAAGGAGCCTGTGTTGAGAGTAATGTTACCAGTGCCGAGAAGAGTGAGGAGGCTGCGTATCGATCCAGCTCACAGCCATTGCAGTGCATTGGACTACATACTAGATCCAGGCAGCCTTGGTGGCCAGTGTGAGCGTGTTTGCGACTTGTTTGAACTGCGGTTCTTGAGTGTACGAGAGTGTGGCAAAGGGTAAGTATATTGCGGGGTCTTCGGCTAAGCAGCCGGCCGGAGTTGAGGAGGCCGACGCTCCCAGCCTGGCAACGGCGAGGCTTTGGGGTGCGAGGGGCAGGATTCGTTCCTCACAGCCACACACACAAAGGGGGGAAATTAGGCTGGGACCGAGCACACACTTTCCCTCGTCCCCTCGGAGGCGGAGGAGGGTGGCGGGAAGGCGGTTAAGTCGTTAAAAAAAAAATAAAGCCGCCTGGGGAGTTTCGAGAAGTGGGAGAAAAGGGACCGTAAATCCCGGGACCCCCCCTGCCCGTCGTGCCCCAAGATCCCCACAGTCACGATAGGAATCGACGCCGTCAATTCACCTAAATGGAGGAGGACTCGATCCGTTTTAGCCCGGCAAGCGGGGCGGCGGAAAGCGGTCCAAGTGTGAATAAGCTGCTTACATAGCACGGCGATACAGAGCCATCTAGCCATTGCTGCAGCGTCTGTGAAGGGTTGGGGGGGGGGAGGAGGAGAAAGCGGCGGACTCTCCACACGGACGCCGTGCTCGGTCGAACGAGGAGGGGGAGAAAACCGAGGAAAAATGGGGAGTGGGCGCGGTGTGTGGGGGGGGGTCGCCTCGCCCGCAGGAAGCCCCGCGATGCCGAATTGCAGGAGCGTTTCTGGGCGTTGCTGGCCTCGGGGCGATAAATCACCTCGGGAACTGCGCCTGCTGTAACATGGCTGACGAGAGCCGTGTGTAGAGCGAGAGAAAACAAGGCGAGAGGAGGGCTGGCTTGCGCGCAAGGCAGGAGGGGGAGGAGGCGCGGACGGGCGG
>JANHGC010004745.1:109268-120541 GCA_027560395.1 Boaedon fuliginosus | reverse complement strand
AATAAATAAATAAACAAATAAAATAAATAAATTGAATTGTTAAATAGTCCAGCGGTGAGTTGTCGTTTCAAAATTTTGTATTGTCTCAGATTAAAATGAGATGTATCTTTTTCTGTTATCTTTTATAACATTTTTGATGTCTGCCCATTTTGTAAGTTAAAACAGCAGTAGGGGAAAAGTACATTTTTTTTCCATTTAGTTATGAAATATAACATGGTATTCCAACCTGATTTGATAAAATATAGATTGCTTTGAAAACCAAAGTTAAATTTTTTGCATTTTCAATACAAATGCTGGCAGTTATGAACTCGGCGGAATCTGGGGATTGATTGAGAATTCTGTAGTTACGAAATAATGGTGCCAGTGTTTAAAAAAAATAGCATTCTTGTAATTTTACACACTTTTTTGATGGAGTATTGTTTTGTTATACAATTTTGACTTTAAAAATTCTTACTTCAATTTTGCATTTGTTTATGTATAACCTCAGGAGAATATTGAACATCTGATTTCCTGGTTGATACTAATAAAAAATAATTACAGAGGTTTTATATATTTAGTTAAGTTATTTTACTTAAAATAATTTCCACTGATTTAAACCACTCTCAATATATACCTACGCTATTGAAATTCCATAAGCAGCAATATTTGTCACCAACATGCAATAGTATTATTAACCTTCAAAAATACAAAAAAAAATGTTCAAGGAAGACGTTTAATGACCCCATAAAATTGCTTGTGTCAATCTGCAGTTAATACTAAGCAGGAATCTTGTAGAAGGGAGAAAAATATGCAAATTGCAGAATATTTCATACTAAAGTGAAAGGATAAATTGTTTAAAGGATTAAAAGGCCTATAACAAGTTTTTAGTTATAAAATATTGGAGGTAAGGCACTTTGTAAGATCAGCTCTATTTGCATAATAACAATCCTACCTGGATTTTAGTGTTCCCCCAAAATGGTGCTGAATAAACCATGATTCTAAGTGTATCTTGCAAATACCTCTAGGATGAGAATCCAGTCTTTTCAAAGTGCTATTTTCTGACACTAAAAATGTAGCACCAGGCATTTTTAAAATACCTTTGGTCAGATTAGGTTTTTGGAAATGTAGTGTCTTAATGAACATGTCAAGTCTTCAATATGTATTGGGCAATTTCAAAATCTAAAACTGATTTTCAAATTAAAGTTTCAAAAGATTTTTGTAAAGATTTCAAATTTGCAGTAATATTTTAGCCATTCTTAAAAATCATGTAAGCACCTTTCTGATACAGCAACAGTACCTGTGACAAAAGCACCTTCTGCCTGTATCCTTGGAAAGAGGTTTTGAGAGATGTCTTGTCTCCCAACTTGAAAAGTTTTGCCATTATATTAGTAATGCCATTCTCCAGTGGATCCAGTGATGGGCTTGGTAATGTCAGTTAGGGCTTTGCCCCTTCCTTAGGCAAGTCAAAATGAAGGGGTGGAGCTCCAGAAGCCCAGACATCACTTGCCTCTCGTAGGTTCAAGTCATCTGGTGAAGGAATCTGGCCTTTTTTATAGGAGAAATATCTCTTTTTCAGGAGTCCCTAAGGGCTCCTAAGGCGGTGCTAAAAAAACTGCCCCTCACCCCACCTGGCCTGGATACCGGCCTGAGGTTGAGGTGGTTTTTCCCGATTCCGCCTTTTCCCACATGGGTCAGGGAAGGTGAGGTTAGCACACGGAAGGTCGTGCTTGGGCTACTCCGCTCAACAGCTGGTTCGTGATGGGAAGGAGAGTGCCTGCTCTGCGCACCCCGGCCGATAAAATATTAGATAGCGCTGCCTGGTAGCTGCGCCTTCCTCAAGCCTCTGTCTCTTCCGGCAAGTGACTTCAGAAGAAGCTGCAAAAGCGAACTGCGTATAGCGCGGATTGCGATGCCGAGTAGGGACGCCACTCAGTTGCCATTAGGCATTCCCCTTGATGCTGGAAATTCCCATGCACGGGAAAAGGATGCGCAGGCGCACAGGGCTGCCGCGGGTGACAGCGATAGCTACCCACCATTTTACCTTGTCTGAGGGAAATGTCCCTTTTTGACCGCAAGGAGAGTGGACGGAGGGTGTCCAAGTCTCCTCAGCTGGGCGCTGTAGGTGCAGGACACCAAGCCGCAGCGCCACTTAAGATCCGGGATCTCCCGAACAACAAACTGTGAGTGGAGTCATCTATTAAAATTTAAAAAAATAAGGTGGGAGCCACCATAGTGCCTTGGGATGATACATATATGAATTCTAAGTGGTCTTCTATTCATTTCAGAAACATGGAAGGGTCATCACACGCTGCTCCTCCCTCCCAAGGGGTTCCTATCCCTATGTCCAGGGAAGAACTCTCCTCCAGAATTGATGTATTGATTCAAGCCAGACTGTCTGCGCCCACAGCCCAACACGAGGTTCCAGAAAACACCGGCAAAAGGAGGAAATGGGCCGGATCAGTAGCAAGTGACCAATCCTGGGCTAAAATCTCCAAGGATCTCTCAAGCAAAACACAGTCAAGTCTGCCCAAATTCTCAGATGACGATCCGGGGGATTTAGAGAGGCCTGACACTCCAGGCCTGGGAGATGTCTCCTCAGCAGAGGAAGGTGAGTCACTGGATGAGGAAATGGAGGAACCCACGCCAAGTAGAACGGATAGGCTTTTTGCTCCAGAAGCCTTCTCCAAGATCTACAGAAACATTCACACCCTCAGCCTCAAACAAGTTGAGCAACCCTAAGTACCCTCTACCTCTACAGAAGACTCTGAGTTTGATGTGAATTCGGTCATGCCTTGGGAACAGCTACTGCCTGCAGGCTTCCATCTTCCCTCAGCGTTCATGAGGTCAATAACGAGATTGTGGGGATCACCAGCCACCTACAAGGCACCTAAGCCCAAGGCAGCCAAATTTTATAAGGTTTTGGAGGAGCAGGAACCAATCTTCAAACTTCCCTTGGTAGATGCACCCGTGGCATCCTTGAGGGCTCCATCGTTCCTACCATCTACACAAGATCCTGGTGATAGAGCGGGTGCCAGCTACTGTATCAACAGCACATTGTTCTACAGAGACACAAGAACATCCCTCTGAACCAGGACTCCAGGGCGGACATAAACTGGTGGGCCTCACACCAGACACTTCCGGGAGGGTCGCCGATTTCAGTGGAGGATCGTCTCACCATCCACAGGATGCCAGCCTGACAGGATGGGGGGGGGGCGCACATGTCGGAAGCCGCAGTGCAGGGCCTCTGGAATGGAGCGGAGAGGAACCGCAGCATAAATTACCTCGAACTAAAGATTGTTCTACTGGCTCACAAACGACTGAAAGGGTCGGTGGAAGGAAGAGACATAATCCTGTACACCGACAACATATGTGCCAAAGCCCATCTAAACAGGCAAGGGGGCCTGAGGTCCCCACAACTTCAATGTCTGGCAAGGCAGATTTTCTCATGGGTGGAGATATATCTGAACTCACTGGTGGCGGAGTATGTTCCAGGGTCGCAAAACTCGACAGCTGACTGGTTAAGCCGAGAAAAGATTGAGAGGGTGGAATGGAGGCTGCACCACGACGAGTACAGGGATCTGAACCAGCGCCTGTGGCCCATGGAACTGGGCCTGTTCGCATGCCACTCGAACTCCCAACTCCCCCACTTCTTCAGCAGGGGTCCCTGCCCGGGGTCGGAGGGGACGGATGCCCTGCACAGGGTGTGGCCAAAGGGTTTGCTTTACGCCTTTCCCCCCAACGAAGTTAATACCCAAAGTGGTGGGAAAGCTAAGAAAAGAAAAGGCGGAAACAGTTCTCATAGCCCCATTCTGTCCCTGCAGGCCCTGGTTTGTGGACTTGAAGGAGACTGTCTCTTCCCACCAATAGCCTTTCCCCCTTGATCAGACCTATTGTCCCAAGGTCCAGTGCACCACCCGCACCTCTCCAACCTTCACTTCTTGGGCATGGAGGTTGACTAGGAACATTTAGCTGGTTGCGGATATTCCTTGCCCGTCATAGGGATCTTGATGACTAGTAGGAGAGCCTCGACAAATAAACTGTACAACAGCACTTGGCGAGCCTTAGTTAAATGGTGTAACGTTAACAACATTTGGCCAATGAAACTACGTGTTCCGAATTGCTGGACTTCCTACAGAAAGGGTTAGACAGGGGCCTGAGGCACCATATTCAAACCTCTGAGGTGCCATGTTTTATACATATAAATTCCAGATTTGCCCCAACGGTGACAGGCCCAAGTCACACGGAGCAGCCCACCCCGCCAAGTAAGGCTGCCTACTATGTTGGAGGGGGCACGGGGGCTTAAGAAGGCCCACAAATGATGTGGCACAAATATACTTCTTTAAAAAACAAAACACCCAAACAAGGCCAGGTAATTAGCTAGTAATCTCTATAAAGTATGGCCTGCTTTTTAGCTGGGCCTGCTTGCAGGAAAAGTTGGTGGTTAAAAGTAGGTATATTGATTTCTTTGTAAATTTAATGTCTATGCCTATCATATTTTTTGGATATAAGATGCACTTTTTCTCACCCTAAAAGAAGCTGAAAATATGCTAGTCTTATACTTCAAATGTAGCCCCGCCCACCTGCCATTTTTGCCCTGGGGCACACCTGTTCCAGGATGCAGAGCACATGCAGCCTCAGTGCCTGTTCCTCCCATTTTTATCAGGGATTCTGGGATCCTGCCTCCTCCAAACAGGTGATGAAACAGACTGCTAAAACTGAAAGTGAAACAGGCTGTTTCCTGCAAGAAAAGCTCTTGTTTTTATATCTTTGATTCATTACAACTGTGAATTATTGAATGAGCCAAAGTTAATATTACAGATTACTGGTAAGTAATCACGGTTTGTTTAACAAATTTCTAGATTGTTTTCTCAATAACATATACAAATATCTAGAAGAAATTGGTAGAGTATAAAAACAACCAGGAATGCATGTAAGCAATGTAGAACAAATCATATTTAAAATTAGTCAGATTTATATTGCAGTTTAGTGTCAGCAACAATATGTGACATTTTCTTGACCGTGGCCTATGCATAATACAAGCCTTCAAATATGCCATCCTGTAGTTTAGGACTATTTATGACAGTGGACTGATTTCTCTATCATCAGAACAGTTTTGGGAGGAAAGAAAAGATCCTTAGCTCAGCTTAGTGGCTGGAAGCAGCTTTTTTGTCTCTATTTTGTTGCAAACAAGAAAAAATAAGGACATAATGGATATTTGCTATCATATTTAACTTTTAAACAAAGCAAATCCATATTCAGAAGTATTACATGTATGAATTAAATTGGGTCTGGCAAATTGGCAAATTGCTGGGAGGCAGAGGCAAATTCCCCCCCCCCCTGTTTTTCTCCCCAAAAGTTAGGTGCATCTTATACTTTGGAGTGTCTTAAAGTCTCAAAAATACGCTATTTTATTGTGGTAATATTCAGCATTTAATAGTAATACATTCTTTTATGAGGATTTTTTTATGATTAGATGTGTTGAAATGGTACACTACTGTTGACAGGAAATTTGTCTTGTAAAAGATACTTTAATAGAAAGTTAGGAACAAGTGAGATTCTTTTGGTATGTTTTATAGAACAGTTTATATAGTTGGAAGAGATCTGTGACATGCTTTCTGGAACTGTGCCATTAATCCATTTACAGCCGTTTGTTCCAATGAAGAGAAAATTACTAATGAAAGAAGTGATCATATGTTAAGTAAATGTCTTTGCTTCACTTGTATTCTTTTTTTAGTTAGTAAATGCAGCTGGCACTCTAGCAAGTGTTTAAGCCAGGCCTTTTATTAAAATTGAAAGAATGTGGCAACAGTCAGCAATTTTCAGCCTCTTGGGCAGAGTCCAACTGAGCTCCTTGTTTGGCCACACTTAGTTCCCCATCACCGACTTTAGAAGGCAGAAGTAGGCCAATTCTATGTTGACCTATTGGTCATGACCACTCCTACTTCATTTAGAGGATTTCACATCCTAATCTTACACACAGAATGGAGGCCCAAAGCAATAAAGGAAATTTGAAGTGCTAAATACTTGCTGTCTGCTAGATAACTGTTTCAAAAGAGCAGTTGGGATGAATAAATATAATATGTTCAGCTTAATTTTTTTTTCTTGTTCACAAATGAGAATGAAACAAAAAGCCTGAAAGGCTATTGTTAGTTCTAAAAAGGTGTACGTCAGGTACGTATACTTTTTAAAGGGATTTTCTTTCCTTTTCCAGGCTGCCTGATTATAAAAGGAAAATGTTTATAATACAATTCTCTACAATAAAATGTATATACAATATGATAGCCGAATCAGTAAGGTTCATTATATATATATATATTTTAAACTGAGAATATTGCTGGGTTTTTTTTAATTAACTTGGTATTATTTTTAATAAGTATAGCCAATCTGTATTAAATGATTTTTATAACTGCATAAATTTAAAAAAAATGTTCCAAAATTGTTCAACAGTGCTATTGCAGAACTCATATTCAATTGCTGCTACTGCCTGACATTTGAAATGTAGATTCCTCAAACTTCCACTTTCACATACCTTTAAAGTTGTATATTAAGTGAAATCATCTGGGAATTTCAAGTTAGAGGCAGAGGTATGCCCTATTTCTTAATGTTATCAGATTAAGATTCTTGAACTAAGTACCTAGACTAATAAATTAGAGTTTCTGTTTTTATTTCTTTGTTTATTTGATGTTTTTTTAACCTACAATACTTCAGCCCGCAAATTCCTGATAGTTCACAATAACCAAAATAAAATGAATATCCATGGAACAAATTAAAATAAATAACAGTAAATCATTAAAAATACAGTTACAATTACAATAATTCTTGGCGTCATAAATCACTGTAATTCCTCTAGAACAACTTCATTTTTAATAGTTTCTTGAAGATCACTGTTCTTTCAAGCACTGGCTTTTCCAGAGTGTAGGTAATTTCACAGAAAAGCAGCAGTTATGAACTTCCATAATATGTATCTTGCGGAAAGAGATGTTGAAGGAAAAGAGACAAGTACTGATCCTGACATACATACAATGTTGTCCTTCCAATTAAAGTGATGTTTATTGTTGGAATGCAAGTAAAGTAAATATTTTATGCTTATCCTTCCAATGCATATGGTTATCTTTCTCTTAAAGTTACCTTGTTTTAAGTACAACCATAGCTTAACAGTCTAATATAAATTTATTTGCAGAACTTCCTTGAAGTTCCTTAATTGTTTTAATTACTCTCCTGTCTATATAGTTGCTAAACTTAAAAAATGGATTTATTATCCTTCTTTAGATAACTTTGCTTTTACTTTTGCTTCTTGCTCCTTTTTTTTTTAAGTTAAAGAGGAGGTAGGGAAAAATCATTTTGACCAAGGGATTTTGAAATGCCAGTAGCTGGATCATTCTTTTCTAATCTGCTACTCACATTTTTTCTTTCTTAAATTAGTTATTTTCTCCATTATCGAACCCTAACTCTTTAGGACCTAGTCCCAGAACTTCTAAGTTCATCCTTTGCACATCTCTCCTTCATCTAGGTCTCTCTTATTTCTGTCCTAGATCCTATCCTATTTCCTTCAGCACCTTGGATTATCTTGGTATGTAAATAGTACACACAGAACCATATAGCATTAACAAACTTTTCTGCCTGACAAATCTTCCCCTTATAAATTTGGACTTAGAGCACCTGTGTGCTCTATTATCACAGGTGTTACCATAAAACCAAGATCTTTCTATCTGTCCTTGCAAGGAGATAAAATACAGTTTTGAAACAAAACACAACCCAGTCTTAATAGTGTTTCACCCTACTCTAAGGGGTTTATTAGTAGTTTCTACAAATAAAGATGATGTTCCTACAAGAATTTCAGTGTCAAACCATGTAGAACTGTAGTAGAGGTAATAAGTAGCAGCTTGAATTGTATAATTTGAACAAAGGTGTAATGTTTTTGATAATGAGTGTCAGCAAATAAATGAATCACCATATTTTGTAATAACTGAATTTCTGTGTGTTCTTCAAGATTAGTTTCTTATAGACTGTATTACAGTAATCCAGACATGTGATTATGAGGGTATGAGTTATTTTTGTAAAGTCTTCCTTCCCCAAGTAGACAAATATAACTACAGACATGAATATTGTAGTCATGTTTCATTTCTAGAGTGCTTACAGTAGATCAAGGTTTTAAAAGAAGTCAGAATAGAGTTGGAAGGACCTTGGAGGTTTTCTAGTCCAACCCACAGCTCAAGCAAAAGACCCTATACTATTTCAGGTACCCACAACTTCTGAAGGCAAGCTGTTCCACTGGTTAATTGTTCTCACTGTTGGGAAGTTTCCCCTTAATTTCAGGTTGCTTCTCTCCTTGATTAATTTCAATCCATTGTTTCTTGTCTTGCCTTCTGGTTCTTTGGAAAATAAGTTGACCCCTCTTCCTTGTGGTGTCCCCTGAAATACTGGAATACTGCTATCATGTCATCCCTGATCCTTCTTTTCCCTAGACTAGCCTTACCCAATTACTGTAACCATTTTTACATGTTTTAGTTTACAGACTTTTAATCATCTTAGTTGCTCTTTGCACTTTTTTCAAAGTCTCAACATCTTTTTTGTAATGTGACTAAAACTGGATGCAGTATTCCAGGATTTATAAAGTGGTACTAATACTTAATGTGATTTTTATTCTATGCCTTTGTTTATACAACCAAGGATTGTATTAGCTTTTTTGGTTGCTGCTGCAGACTGCTGGTTCATATTTAACTGATCATCCACTAGGACTCCAAAGTCCCTCTCACAGTTACTGTTTTTGAGCCAGTTTCACCTAATCTGTACTTGTACCTTTGGTTTTTCCTACCTAGGTGTAAAACCTTGTTTTCTCCACATTAAATTTGTTGTGAAAATGTTGCTAAATAGAGCCCATTGTTCAAGTCTGTCAATATGTTTTTGGATCCTGAACTTGTTTTCTGGGGTGTTGGGTATTCCTGCCATCTTAGTGTCATCTGCAATTTTGATAGGTTCCCCTTTTATTCCCTCATCTAAGTCATTTGTGAAGCTATTGAACAGTACTAGGCCTAAGGCATGGAACCTTGTGGTACCCTATGGCTTACTTCCCTCCATGTAGATGTAGTACCATTAAGTACTACTTGTTGAGTATGGTTTGTCAGCCAGTTACAAATCTATCTGGTAGTGATGCTATCTATTCCTAGATAGGTTGTGGTCTACTTAGTTGAATGCTTTGCTGAAGTCTAAGTCCACAGCATTTCACTCCTCTACTCATTTAGTCACTTTATCAAAGAATGAAATAAGATTGGCTTGGCAATGATCTGTTTTTAACAAACCCATGCTGATTTCTAGTTATAACTTTACTTGGTTCTAGATGTTTGCAGATCTGTTTTTTGATTATTTTTTCCAGTATCTTTCCAGATATTGATGTTAGGCTGATTGATCTGTAATTTCCTGTGTCTGGTTTTGGTTTTTTTGGTTTTTGTTTTTATGAAGATGGGAATCACATCAGCTCTTTTCCAACCCTCTGATAGTTCCCAGTGCTCCAGGAACACTTTTTTAAAGATATGGTGCAATGGTTCTGAGATAGCATCTGCCAGATCCTTCAGAATTTTGCAATGTAATCCGTGAGGTCCCGGTGATTTATATTCATCAAGATCAGACAGGTGTTCTACTACCATTTTCTTGCTTATTTTAATTTTTATTTCTAGTATGCGTTTTACTGTTATGGTTTTGGTAGATTGGGCTACAGTTTCTTTTTGTGTGAAGACTGATGCAAAGAATGGGTTAAGCCGCTCTGGTTTCTCTGTACTGCCTTTTACTTTCTTGCCATCTTCTCTCTTTAGTGGACCAACTGTTTCCTTGACTTTTTTCTTGTTACTTATATCTTGAAAGAAACTTTTTTAAAAAATATGTTACTTTTGTTGCAAGTTTTTGTTCATTCTGATTCTTTGTATCGACCCAAAAGATGAAATACATGTAGCTATATTTTATATTAGCCTTAGTATTTCTTTTTCTTTTAGCTTTTAGCTTTATAGTAACTGAATTTACTTCAGGTGCTACTGTCTAACTGTAAAAGGGGAGTTGTAGGGATAAGGGGGAAATGTTATGTCTAGGTGGCATTCCTTTCCCATGAGAAAAGCTCAGATGCCTGCAGCTGGATAAAGGTGGAGTTTGGAGCTGTCGGACTGTGGGACCAGAAGTGATAGGAGATTGTGATTCAGGGGGGATGTTTCACACTTTTGCTTTTATTGGGTGTAATTCTGGATTTGGTTCAGAGTCAGAATTACCCCAAGTCTGTGACAATTTAATGTGTTCCTAATAAATGGACTTGAAATGGAAAATGGATGCCATGGACTTTTTTGGGACATGTTATTTAGGGCTTGACATTTTGCTTTCCTGGTTTCATTTTTGCAGATTCGGGTTATCTGCTGATATTCTGCCTTAGTTATGTGTCCCTCTTTCCATTTTTTTGTAATTATCCTTTTTGTCTTTCAGTTTATCAGAGAGATCTTTGTGCAACTATGCTGGTTTCTTCTTGGATTTCTTGTTTTTCTTTTTTAATAGTACTGTGTTGGACTGGCTTTTATTATATTTTTCAGTTTCCCATGCTTCTTGAGATGTGAGGTGTGAGTTCAAATGTGATTTTACAATAGACCATAGGATATCATTTTCACTACCTCTTTGTGTGCAGATTATTTTTCATATTCAGCCGGTTCGACCCAGTTCACGTGAACCAGTGCCAGTAATTTCCTAGGGTTTGCTGAACCAGCAAATATCACCCCTGGCTGGCCCCACTCCCCTGCCCCCACCACCACTCCGCCCACTAACCTTTGCCGCCAAACACACACAGTGAGTGTGCTGCGCCTCTCACCTCACCTGCTGCCTCTTACCTCCTGCCTCGCCTGCCTGCCTTCTGACTGTCAGGTAAGGGCACCTAGCTGCCCCCCCCACTGTCCCCGCCAGCTTCCCTCCCAGTCTGTCCCATCTCAGCCCTCACTTCTTTCTCTGTGAAAGAGCCATTGGATCTGAGCCATTCAGCGGCTCTTTCATGTAGAAAATAAAACTCCCCATGCAGCGCCTTACCTGCGCTAAGCAACGCTTGGCCCAGCCTAGCAGAGTTTTCACTGTGAAAGAGCAACTGGAGTTCAGCCCTTCTCTCGGAGCGAGAGAATGAAGGGCTCAGCTCCAAGCTTTTCCACTCCGTCAGATCTGCAGGCAGCACCAGCACTAAAGCAACGAAGCTTTCCCTGGCCCTCTGCTTCTTTCTCGGTGAAAGAGCAGCTGGAGTTGCTGAGCCCTTCTCTCTCATGCAAGAGAAGGGTTCAGCA
>JANHGC010004742.1:80163-98383 GCA_027560395.1 Boaedon fuliginosus | reverse complement strand
CTCTCTCTCTCTCTCTCTCTCTCTCACACACACACACACACACACACACACACACACACACACACACACACACACATGCTTTCTGTTCTCTTGGTCTTTAGTAGTCTATATTCCGATTAATTTTAATTGTTTTTATATTTATCCTTTTTATCATTTTGTAAGACATCCAGAGTTGCTTCAACAGTGAGATGGATGGCCTATTAAACAAATATTCTGCTATTCTAGGTTAGATTATTCTGAAGGCCTGTTTAACCAATAGATTGGCTTTAACTGTGGATCCAATCCCATCTTTTTAAGAGGAATGTCACCTATCATGAGAATACTGTGTGATAATATGCTATTATATTTTCAAAACAAGGGATGAAAAAATATATAACTACTGAGTTTCTCCGACAATAAGACCGAGTCTTATTTTCTTTTAGATTGGAAAATAAGTACTTGGCCTTATTTTCGAGAAGGGTCTTACTTTTTTTGAGGGAGACTGCACCATCAGACTCAGAAGCCAGGGATCCTGGAGGCATCCTGGGCACATAGAGGCTGCAAAAATCCCCGGGCTTATTTTTGAGATAAGGGGCAATATTAGCCCCCCCCGCCACAAATAAGTGTTGGATTTATTGGCATGGGTTTTCTGAGAAACAGGGTATATACTGTCCGCTTTCCACCCTTCTCTGCACCCATTTTTTCATGCTCTGATTTTTCACACAGAGAAGCTTCCATCAAGCATGTCTTCTAGAAGATCATTCACCTTAATGCACTGCACACTTGTGATGTAAATCTAAATTTATTCTGAAGAAATATACTTAGCTGTGTTACAATGTTTGAATATGTGTTCTTTCTTACTGAATTTGATTCTAAGTGTGGAGTGATGAAGATTAGAGGAAATTTTGGCCAGTTTTTGTATAGGTTTTAGTTTGGCTTTTGGGCTTCCTTGCTTTGTAGTTATAGCTGTAGCTAGGTAAATATGAAGTGACACGGGTTTTCTAGACTGTATGGTCTCTAGATTGTCTTTTGTAGGGTTGATAAATATATTTCAGCAAGTTTCTTAAAACTTCTTTTAATACTTACATGTGTAGTTCATTGTTTATTGCAACTTGATATGTATAGGCAGTCCCCATTTAGTTACCACAACTGGGACCAGTAACTCTATCCTTAAGCAAAGCAGTTGCTTAGTGAAACTACAACTGTGTTTATGATAGTTTCAGCTTTCCTTTGCTTTACACAAAGTCATAAACGCAAGAACTTGTCACAAAGTTAGTTTTCCCTCACTAGTGTAACTAAATACTGTTGTTAAATGAGGCGTCTAAATAAGAACTACCTATAATTCATCATGGGTCCCATAACTAGTTTGCTATATATTAGGACTGTATACCGTTTAGGGGGGAAAGCAGCATTTATCAGCAACTCCATAAAGCAGTTTCACAGCCACAATACTATCTCTGGAATACCCGATTAAGAAATTGCTGGCAAATGTTACATGCAAGCCCAGATGTACAACTCCTCTCTATGCAGTTGTAATTGTATGTTTTGGGTGTCCATTGAATGATTTTTCTCTTAGAGAAAATAAACTGTTTCTATGGCTTCTTTGAGATGGAGAATAGTCTCCCTCTCAAATGCAACTTAATAGTAGTGTTGACTCCAAAGTGCAAGTTAAAATAAATATACAGTGGAACCTCTGGTCACGACCGTAATTCGTTCCATAACTTTGGTCGCAACCTGATTTGGTCGTGACCAGAAGCAAGACTGTGCATGTGCCTACCAAAAAAAAAAAAGGCACAGAAGGGGAAATCGGTGTGGAAAGGGAATCGGCTGTGGACGTGTTGGATCGCCACCTGATTTTTGAATCGTAACCCGATTCAAAAATGTTGTGGATTTTTTGGTCGGAACCCGATTTGGTCGTGGTCAGAGGTGTTCGTCATCAGAGGTTCCACTGTATATGCAAGTATGCATCGCAGATGATGTAATCCTGCAGCTTCTCTTCCTCCCGTTCTGTTCCTACTGATGCCCTCCAGTGCTGCTATATCAGTAAAAATGCCACACTGTGTAACATAATTACGTGCTTTATTGATATACACAGTAAAGCAGTATACAATACAGTAAGTAAGGCATATATTTGGTGAAATTCAATATGTTGTGAAAAATGCAGTAAAACTGAAGTTTATAAAAATAATTAATAAATGTTACAGTGTTGATGTTAGAACACAATAAATGATACCCAAGTAATAAATCAGTACTGCATGAAAAGGGTATAACATGCCAGACAACGTTCGGTTATGCTGAAAATGTTTTGTAGTTTAGTAGTGTATGAATATAAGGAACATGAAATAGTTCCAAAGAAACTCTTTAAAAGCAGCAATAAAGCTCTTAAACTCTTTTAAATATTTTTGACAGACCCACTTCAAATCTATTGTCTAAAAAAAGAAATAACCTTGATGAAAATAGTTGTGCACTCTATTAGTCTCAAATCTTTTAAAAGAGAAGTTTAAACACAAAGGCATAAAAGAAAAAATAATCCCATCGTATAGTTGAATCTGTAGAATCTTACATAAAGGCTATGAAATATATAGGATATTCATTTGTAAATGAAGCCTATGATTCAGTCTAGCACTGCACCAGTGTGGTCCTTGCAAAGAGTAAGATTCTGGGGATGCACACCAAGGTGAGCATTTTTTAATGCTCACCTTGATGTGCATCCCCAGAAGTGAAGAAACACTCCTGAAGGAAAGGGGAAACTTGTGGTCTCAGGGAGATGCAGATATGACTCACTAAAGGAAGAGCAGGAAATAGGATTTTTTTTTAAAAAAACCTGTAGACTAATTTATTTGTGGGTAATCACTGTGCTCATTCTAGACTGAATTGTGCCCAGTCTTTTAAAAAGCATGAAAATGTATGGACTTTCTTTGCGAGTTACTAAACTTTAAATGTTTTATACTGTATTGGTATTAAAAGAACACCAGTATACACAATGAATAAGTGGTTGACGATGCATACCTTCTCTACACAATTGTCAGGAACACCACAAAATGAAGTGAGGTAGAAATAACATGACTACCCATGTTGAATGTTAACTAGCGTTAAAAAATATTTTTTTTCTCCTGGTTTTAATTATACCATACAAGAGGTAACAGATTTAACTTTTGCAAAGTATTAAACTTTAATAGATGGTAAAAATCTGTCGTTAGACCATGGAGTTAAAGGCTGGTGGGGAAAAAAAGGAAATGGTGAAGGTTTTGTTAACAGCACCTCAACATTTTCTACTAGTAAACTTGAGGGACTATTTTCTAACATCTGTTTTCTATCCTCCCTCTCCTGAGTCATTGTTAATTGTGCGACATTACTTGTAGAGTAGGATTGCTGGATTTCACTTTGGACAACCATCTTCTCAGGAAGCTGTGTGTGTGGCTACTTTAAGCAACTGGTAGAATTGATGTGTACCATTGTGCCACACTATTCAGTTTTATTACTGTTGGTGTGGAACTGGTGTGGCTCCTTGGAATTTGTTACAAGGCAGAAACTAGTGCTTTGTGTGTTTTAAAGATTTTAGGCAATTTTCAATACTCAATACTTCTTCTATAAAAATGAAATATGAAATAATAATATGAATAATCTAAAGATTAAGCAGATCACAGACTGGTATCTGTAGTCAAGTCTTCATCCCAATACACACACAGATGCAGAATATCTGATAAAAAATGTGGCATCACAGGGCACGAAAGAAAATCTTATTTTTACTTTGAAACATTAAGGTGCTGGCCAGTGCCAGAGGCAGGATAAGGACACCTAAGTCCACTGGTATAATTCAATAAGGCAATTTCTATTTTGTGTTTACTTTTAACATTCAGATCCAAAGTAGAGAGGAAATAACAAGAGTTTAGAATATGGGTTCAATTTGTCTTATTTTTTTTGCAAATTCTGATATTTGTCATGTAATGTGCTCTTTCATATTATTGCCAACTAGCTGGATAATTCTAGTAAGACTTGTTCAGGACATGTAAAGCTATCTCAACTGGAAGTTTTGGAAGAAAATAATTTTAAAGCAAGAGCTAGTCAGATACAAGAAGAAATGTAGGCTGAATGATGTTGTAGAAATTCTGTTTGATTTTAAGGAAAAGAACACAGAACATGAATATCTGTTGGGTATAATTTACCAAGTTGAAGTGATGCTAATACAAATGCACTGCCTCATTTTTTTTCTGTGTTTTTACAGGGATTTATATAAACATTTTTATAAAGCACACTTTGTTTACAATCTTTCTTTATAACAGCTATAAATTTTTTTAAACAACCCAAAATGCATTCCATATAAAGAAATGGCAAGTTATTTAGCTATCAAGATTTTACATGTAGGTTTTTTATGTTTTGTACAATTGCATAGATGTGTAAAACCTGCCATTGTTAACAAAACAATAACAGACTTAAGAAACTACTGAAATCTACAGTATAGTACCACTATCCTTCACAAAAATATAGATTTGTTTTCATGTAAACTCTTACAGTCTAATCCTTTGTCATCATATGAATATTATAAAAACCATGCAAGTTATGCCAGAAGTTGTAAAACAGAACTTGTTATTCTACTAATTTGTTGTCAGTCATCACTGTCACTAAGGTTTCCATTGCTCGGCCCAAGTCATCTGCCATGTGGAAAAGGCTAACTACATTGTTGCCTGTAAAAAAAAAAGAGAGAAGCATAAATCAATCTGTCTTTTGAATATCTGTAAAGATCATAATTACAGGTAATCCCTGGGTTATGAGCGTTCACTTAGTGAACGTTCGAAGTTACACAATAAGCGCCCCCTTTGTGTTTACAAACAAGGCCCGAAACCAAGAATGTTGCAGCACCACGGCAGTTGTTCGCTCTTACAATCAACTGCATAGGCTCTGCAACATTTGTCTTGCCTATTCCCTTTCACTCTGCACTTTGCAGGCCAAAACAGAGATTTGGAGGGATGGGGGCCACCCCTCCGAAGCTCCATTTTGGCCTGCAAAGGGCCGGGCAAGGACTGCACACACCTAAACAGAGGATCGGAGGCAGTGGTGGTTTTCAAAGAATTCCACCTGTGGGATGTTCTGTGGGTGTAGCTTTCTGGGTGTGGCTTTCTGGATCATGTGACTGAGTAGGTGTGGCCAACTCAATGTCACTCACAGCAAGGTGGGGTGGCACCTTGCTGTGAGTGACATCGAGTGGGCCATGCCCACTCAGTCACATGACCGATGCTGCAGAGACAGGTAAGTTGATTTCCCCCTCCCCACCACCCTTGGGCTGACATACACAAATACATGTCATGGCACCAGAGGCTCCTCGCAGGTCCCGGTGCCGTGAGATCCCTAAAACATTTGGAATGATCATTTTCCTTTCCATTAGGTGTCACCCGGAGCCATGACATCTGTGTGTGCATGCTAGCTCTGCTCCAAGTAGAAAAGAAGAAGCAACCACCCAGCTGTTTCTCTCTGCATTCAAGCTGGGTGGCTGCGTCTTCTCTCGGATCTCTCCTCCTTCTCAGAGCAGAGCTAGCATACCAATCAAGATGTGGGACTGGGGCCTTCTTCAAGGAGATGCCGACGGAGCCTTCCTCTGCTCTGAGGCTTCCCACCCTGTGAAATCTGGGGCGCTAACAATGAAGGCCTCTAGCCTTCCCTCTCGTTGCCTTCCCTCTCGGCGTCATGAGAAAACAACGAGAAGGCAGCGAGAGGGAAGGCAAAAGCTGGGCTGGCCACTTGGGAGGATCATGATAGGCCGCATCCCTTTTGGCTTAACACTACAGCCCTCAAATCGTCATCCAGAGGCAAAAAAAAAAAAAGAACCAAGATCAACCCTAGTAATGATACTGTGGTCCATGAATTCAACAAAGCACAGATGAGGATCGACGCCTATCTCCCCACTGCAGAGACAACATAAAATGTGAATAACAGATCCACTGCTTCAGGTTCCCTTTCACCTTCAAAGATTATAACAACCCTGAACCCAGCCACAAGAGTGATCTCCTCTCCAACGCTTCAAAGACTCAGTCCAAGTCACTCCCCACAGCAAAGGAATAACCTCCTAGAACACCCGCCGTTCCATCACTCCACCTTTCCATGAGCTGTACCTTCTGTCCGTAGAAATGTTGAACTTATATTGCAAAGGCTAAATGATATTTCAGCCAAGGTAAGGTAGACAGTGCAGCAATTCTCTCAACAATTAATTGATACTACAGCCAAGGTAATGCAGACTATACAGCAATATTCTCAACAATATCGGTTTGCCTTCTTCTACTTAGCATGAGAAATGATCAGGCCAAAGCTCTCCTTGAACAGCATGTAGAAGATATACTGAGGGCCAATTCCACCTAACCAGGTCCTCCAACCTTTATTGTCAGTGAACACAATTATTCTGCCTCTCCTAACTAATCTGGAAGTTTACTCTGCATTTACTCCGGCATGATGTCAGGTCACCTCAGCTGTCCATGAAATACAAGATGCCTTACTCAGACGATGCCCTCATTACTCCAGACATGTAGAAACAACAGAACCTGGACTTCTCCTGTGCCTGTACTAAAGAGACATTTTTCATTTCACCATTATTGTATATATATCCTGGATGCACCAATTCTACACCTCCCTGCTCCTTTCAGATACCAAGCCTGCTACAACACGTAATGCTGCCAGCGCAGCAACATTTAAAATCTGTCAAAAAGAGGAGATGTGTCATGAATCAGCTCCTTAGCTTAGATTCTTTTTATTGTGAGTTTGCCATGCTCCCCTATACTGATCTACTGCTTCTACAGTACCCCCCTTAGATGATTTTTAGATGTTTTAAAATCTGTTTATATATTTAGCTTTCTATATGTAATTTTCTATTCTAATGTATCTGTTGTGCTTTTTAAATTGTGTGTCCTGCCCTCTTTATGTTAGTCTTTGATTGTAATAAAAATTTGATTTCATTTCATTTGAGTTAGCAGCATTCTTATTCAGATCCTTATGGATGGATTGCCGTCAAAGAGCCTTGGTGGCGCAGTGGTTAAATGCAGCACTGCAGACTTATCTCTGCTGACTTGTTCAGCAGGTTGTCAGATCGAATCCCACCAGGCTCAAGGTTGACTCAGCCTTCCATCCTACTAAAGGTTGGTAGAATGAGGACTCAAGATTGTTTGGGGGGATTAGGCTGACTCTGTAACTGCTTGGGGAGTGTTGTAAAGCTCTGATAAAGCAGTATGTAACATCTGAGTGCTATTGCTATCTCTGTTTTAAGCCGCTCAAGATCCTACGGGAGTTGAGCGGCATAAAAATAAATAAATAAATAAATAAAGGGTATGTGTACATGGCTTCAAAAAATTCCAGTCTTTCCCTTCACTATCATCCCAGGCTTTTTCAGCCTGGAATGTGTTGAGTAGCTGCGGATCCTTAGGTCGGTGCAAAATGTCTGTGTGCGCCAGAAAACCCCACCATCAGAATTAGCACTTTCCTCCACGACCTCTGAGAAAAGTAATTCAGTTTGGACAACTGCTAGGTGGCAGTAGAAATATGTGAACCCTTTCTTTCCTGCCATTTAGCGGTCCTCTGGATTTTTATAGCCCTGAACTGAGAACTCTTACCAAAATTATCCAAAGATAATTTTGAAAGGTTCAGATTGAAAAGAAGATGCTTTTTCCCCGGGAACACACCTCCTCGACCGTTACAAAGGAAAGTTCAGCAGATGATTATCCAGGGCTTTTCAGAGCTAAGCTGGCAACATGTGGCCTCTTTCTGTGCTATGAGGCTTGAATCTGAAGCTAAAGATGGGTCCCAGGCATGTTCTAGGACCCGTATCTTACCAGGTTTTCAAAATCAGCTTTTCTCTGATGCTCAAATTAGCAGGCCTGTTTCCTTTACAGTCAACTTTTTCTTCCCATCCATCAAGTCTTGTCAACCACCCCCTTAAGAAAGTGATGGAAGTGGCACATCCAAACGAGTTAATTATTTCAGTGGTACTACTACCCAACGTGGCAGGCGCATCTGGCCGATTGATTAGCTCACACATTTGCGAGAAGCCCTGAAAACAAAAAGCTGCGACTGAGCAATAAATTGCAGGTCACAAAGTCCTTAGTCAGCTTCTCTGAGATCAATGGATGCCATTTAATGGCTTTGGTGTACAGAGCCTGAAAATGCCAAATGAACATGTAGGTCCCTGCTATTAGCATGCTAACTGCCAATACGTATGAGCCAGATGTATGCAAATTTATGTCGGCCTGAACTTTGTGGAACTTCTGCAACAGGCACTGAAAGAAAATACTGTGGGGTTTCTTTACTGAGGGGGATGAAAAAATGGATTCAAATGGGAAATGCTTTCCTGTGATTTGAGTCCTGCATCAGCTCAACTACATACAGCATTGATTGTATAACCTTCATAAGCCAAGGGGGATAAAATGCGAAAATTCAAGCAGTGTTTTTAGATACATGAAACAAGTATTTTTATTTTTTAAAAGTCTTAAATTTACGGCCGCTGGATGAATTAATGCAGAAACAGGAACTGAATTCAGACAATTTGCCAGATTTGCCATCCTACAACCCGAGAGTGGATTATATGATATGACAGTGTTTGTCAACCGTGGCAACTTTTAGATGGGTGGACTTCAATTCCTAGAATTTGTCCACTTATCTTAAAAGTTGTTAAAGTAGGGAAAAAAACATTGTGAAATGACAATTTTAGGTTCCCTCTGTCTTGTTGCATATTCTGTCACTTCTGAGAATTGTTCATGCTGGCTAGGAATGATGGGAGTTTGCTTGCAACAACATTTGGAGAGCCATATTTTTTAATGTGATTTACAGGAAAAAAATTAAAATTGTAGGGAAGCATTTAAGTGACAAGACAGCTCTATCATATGAAGTTGTACTCTCCCATTTTACTATCTTACATTGAAGAAAACAATTGCATAAAAGGGTAATAAGTGACTGTAGGTTTAGGAATAATTAGTTTAAAGTGTACGTATTTGCACACATAACTGGGTGTGTTTGCTTTGTATCCTACCTTTCAAGAGGTGTGTTTGTGCTAATTTTTGAAATACAGAAATCCAAACACCAAAGAGCTTGGGAATCATACAAGAGAAAGTTCGAATAGGTTAATAATGGTAGAGCTAGCCCCTAAAATATTTGGACACTAAGCTCTTTAGGGCTTCAAAAGTTAACAGAAACACCTTATTTTCTGACTAGAAAAGTGGTTGGTAACTGATACTTTCAACACATGCATCAGATCCTTCCAGCGGTGCGTATAACTCAGCAGTTTATCGGTTAGGACTTTGTACCAGTTGAATCCTGGACACTTGTTTGAAGGAACGCTACTTGGATACATTAATCTTCAAAGTCATATTGAAGAAAAGCAAGACATGGAAACATGCTCCCAATTTTGACTAGTACAGGAATAAACACACTAAACGATACTGTGTAGATGTTCTTGTCACAGCCACAACATGAGATTCCCATGTTCCTCAAGAAACAGGAAATGTACTCAGACTGAAGAACTGATCTTTAGGGTAATCTTCCAAGACAGGATGAATCCCAGTTTCTGAGTCCAATTTCTTGGTAGCACCTCGGTGTTGTCTAGATTTAATTTCAGCTAGTTCTCAATCATTCCGCTCATAATTTTGTTCAGATAGTGTTGAAAGGTACTATCAGTTACCTTGCAGTTGGATAATAAGACCACATTTTGAAAAACAAATATGATTCTCTTCCATGTGGAGACCATAGTGGCAGAGAAATATCATTCTTCATTGCCATGGAGTAGGGATCCTAATGAGTCAGTTTGATTTATCTAGAGATTGCCTCCATTACACTCAAGCTGTTGTCCCAGATGCTACATTGCTCCCTGCTCTCTAATAAATCCAAGGGGCTGGTTTGGCTTTGCAAGAGGAAGAGGACACTTGGGAATTACAGCACCATTGCCTGGACTGACTGAATTCCAGAATCCATCCTAGGTTTTGACATGCCACAATAGCATTCCACAAACCATATGGTCAATTGATTCTACACAGTGGCCTAAATAAATGGAATTCGTTCTTCACTTTTCTTAAACATCTCTACCACACAGTATACACAAAGGAACATGCAGAAAGGCTGCATCATTATAATTCCACTAAGGTTCCCAAGGAAACTGAGTTAGTAAATTATTTCTGATTAGCTGTTTATACTGAGGAAATCCAGAGAACGGTTTGCTTGATTGAAAAAAAAAGTTTGCCTTTCACCATGTTCTATGAAGCAGGGCATAATGTTCAAAAGGTAAGGAGGGTCTGCCTGACAACATACATGCAGGAGACTCAGATAATTTCTCTCCAACCAGCCTTTATGCAATGAACCCTGAAGATGTACTAAAACCCAAATAAAATCTTGTTCAAACAGAACTACTGTATTTCACTTGGTGTTTGTGAATGTGAAGTTATCTTACACTTCCTCTTTCTGCATACAATTCTTTTTACAGTCTGGATTTAATTTCATTTTCTTAGATAAGGAATTTCTCTTTAAAAGTTTTTCATATACAAATTTGATTGGTTGCACAACTACCTGCTATGTTTTAGGAGTGGCACAATCACTGTATTTTTAGGCTTTTAGGCAGGAAGTTGTGTGTTTTTTTAACAATGGCACCTCCTTTCCTCTCCTCTCTTCATATAATGTTCTTAAGAGTACTTTTCAGTTTCTATACAGCAAGAACTCAAATTCCAGGTCTTCAACAACACTTTTTCAGTAGCTGCATCTTAGCTGCACAGTTCAGACAATGACCAGATGGCAGCCAGAAGAAAATCAACTAAATATTTGCCATTGTCTGCAGAATGTATAGCAAAATGCCAACCTTAGTTAGAAGGATTTTTTTAAAGTAATGTAATTAGTTGATGGTATGACAGGTAAGGGAGAAAAAAAAAAGGACTCTGGAATAAAAAGAACATTGTACATGGCAATTGGGGAAGACTTTTTATATGTTTGATGACATTGGGGAGGGGCAAAATTTCAGCTGAAGGAACTATCACTTTGTTATGCATTCTCCCCATCACAGGGGAGAATCTGATTTAAACTTGGAAAAGGTGAAGGAAGGATGAGTTTGAATTACTATAATATCCTTCCAGGGGACAGGTTGCAAATAGTCTCAACACTCCTTTCCATTGTGAACAGCCCCATAGAAGGCAACCCCTTCCATCCCCATAGTGTTAATTCTTCCCTTTTGGAAAAAAAAATGCTGTATATAGTTTTTTGCATCTTTTATTTACTTCTTTTTCCTACTTTAGACTTTTCTCCTGAGGCTGGAATCATTTGGAAAATTGACAGAAATATTTTTAGCTGATTTTAAAATGGGCATTCTGTAATTTGGCCTTAGTTGCTTGTACACAGTATTCGGTTACTTTAACTGCTGATATGTCCAATGATGGAAAGGTACTGCTTGGGGAGATCTGATAAAGTTTTATTCAGAAACAATGTGTGCCTAATGAACAATAATTTCAGCTGGAAACATGTTGGGATTTCCTTAATGAATTTATAATGTGTAATTACTTCAGGAATCCATTCTGAGTCTCTCTTTCTCAGAGTTTGCTCATAATTATAGTTTGATTAGGCTGTGCTCTCCAAGGACGAAATGCAAAATCTTTTTTAATAACAGACATTGCAATGTATTTGCATCAACGTTCCCACACCCTTTAGTTTTTTTTTTTATTTATGTATAAATACATGTCAATACCACAAGATGGCACTTTCGTACTTGCAACATCTACTACTACATATACGTATCTTCTTCAAGATGTTCCAAACGTAGACTTGTAAACTTTTTTAAAAAGCAAGATCTTGTACAAACAGCTTGTTTGTGTGTATCTGTGTGTGTAATAAATAAAGTCAGAGAACATTTTTTTTAAAAAAAGAATCATAAATAATTGCAGGTAATAAAATTTAAATTACAAAATCAGAATGTATATTAACCGACTGAATTAAAGTTTTCAATAGTTAAAATGTACCTAAATGGCTTGATGCCCATTTAAAATAACACTTCCTTAATCCTTAATACATTTGTCCAACAAGGAAGAAAAGAAAAACCTTCTCATGAATTAAAAAAAAATGGCCTAGATTATATGCTGCAAAATTTCTGGTTCATTGTTATCTCCTTTGGCAGAAGGAAAATCAGATTATTTTGTGATCTGGAAATCAAGGAACTCTGGATCTTTCGATAGTTTCAAATGTAACTCAAATATAAACTCTAGAAAACCCATTGTTGAAAGTGGTGAAGAAGAAAGAAACTTTGCACTAATATAGTGCATAATGACGTAGCGTCCAGTTTGTCCTTTACAGTAAATGTAATTTTATCTCCCCCCCCGCACAGGATTGTCATGCTTTCAAAAATAAATAAATAAAACAAAAACCAGTAGAAGACTGTAGAACTTCTCATTTGTCCTTATTCCTATGGTTAAAAAGGAAGAGATGTAATTCTTGAGGTCCCCTCTGGGGAAGAGTCATAAAGATATACCATGTTTCAGATATGCTAAAAGGTAAAACAGGTCAGGTTTGGAAGTTATATTGTGCCCAATTATATCAGATGCCAGATTCTCTCAAAGAAGAAAAATAAAAACCCAAACTCATCAGCTGGAATCTTGTATCAAAAGAGGCAGGGGGTGGGTTGGGGGGGGCAGCGGTTAAGGCAGTCAATGTCTACATTTGGGTGGTGGTTTCCATCTTACATATCAACATCTCCATCGTAAGCTAAAGTCAGACACTTCTGCGGCGGAGGAGTATGTTGTGGCTGTTTTGGTTGTTTGCTGAAAAGGAAGAAAAACATTCATTTCTTTAGGAAATCGAACAGGTGAAGGGAATCCTTCATTTGGGACACAATCCAGGCAAAGTTAAACCCCCATCTAAGTTAAACCTTTGAAAAACGTTTTTCCTTTTCAAAACTGGGAAGCTAAACTGAAGTTGTTTTAATTCCCTCTCCACACACACAGGCCCTAGGTTGAAAAAGCAGAAACCATCGAATTGTGGTTGAGAAACGCCTACAGGTAGTCCTTGACTTATAACCATTCGTTTAGTCACAGTCTGAAGTTACAATGGCACTGGGGGAAAAACTGACTTCTGACCGTTCACAGTTATGACTGTTGCAGGCCAAAATGTTTAAAAAGTTATGATATTTATGTAGTTACTTCCCAAGCACATTAAATTATATCAGAGTAATCAAAGTATCTTTACAATCTCCAAGGCATGTCACAACTTTTGAGCCCCTGTGGTGTTTGGAAATTGAAAGCTGAAAAATTCTACATGCTCATTGGTCATGTGATCAAAATTCAGACGCTTGGCAACTGACTCATATTTATGACGGTTGCAAGGTCCTCGGGTCATGTGATCCCCTTTTGCGACCTTCTGACAAGCAAAGTCAGCAGGGAATCCAGGTTCACTTAACAATCGTGTTACTAACTTAACAACGGAGGCAAGAAAGGTAGTAAAATAGGACTAAACTGTTTTGCTTAGCAACAGAAATGTTGGGGTCAATTGTGGTTGTAAGTCGAGGCCTACCTGTATACCTCCTTTCTTTTTGCAGCCCTTGAGGACCACACTTGTGTATATTCAAGGACAAATCTTTAAAAATGACAGGATTTCCCACCATTTTTTCGTGACATAGCACAGCAATAAAATGTCATAAGCCTTTGGATAGTCTAAAAGCCCCTAAAACAACATCTCTCCCTGAACCACTATTTAAAAAAAAATACTCACAGAAAAATTCATCCTATCCACTAAAGTAAAATCAGAAACAGGGGGAGGAAGGCGTGTTGGAAAGGTACGCTACCTTGAATTATTTGTAAAAATAATAAAGATGGGAAATAAATAAATATTTGCTGCTAAAGGATAAATTCAGCAATGCGGTTGCAATCTTAAAAAAAAAAGACTTGCATGTGTATTTGAGAATCAAAATACTATGCAGAAGGCTTATTTTTTTTAATAAAAAAAATTTAAAAAGTCTGTGCAAAATCACAACAACCGGTTTACGTGAACCGGGCCGAACCGGCTGAAACCCACCCCTGCTCCACATCCATTTGCACCACTCAGGTAATCCTGACTGCACGATAAACTTCCAGGTGGCCTCAATGACTGGCTAAAAGAATACAAATGACCAGCTGTCTGTAAGGAGTATAAATCCTTCCATTCCCCACCCTCCAGTCAGAGCTGAAGAAGCTTCCTGAATGAGAAGTGAAACGTCTTCAAAACAAGAAAGTCCAGATGCCTCTTGAAAAAGCACCTTTGGGGCAACCTACTGTAAATAAAAGGATTGGAGCATCCTTTATAGGATAAACTAAACCTGTAAATAAGGTGAACATCTGAAAAGGTTTTCAAGTGATACTTAGCTTTCTAATTACATAGAATATAAAGTAACCTCAGAATTTTAATCTCTGAAAGCTATTTGTGACTTTGAGTACCAATGAATTTCAGTCCTTCTAATTTATTTCCAAATGACTGAATCTAAATCCAACATCTCAAAACAGAATTAACAGGGTTAGAAGCAAGCACAGAATACATACCAAAGAAGATAGGAGGTGAAGATTAGGAAAACTATAATGAGAAACCCACCAGCTGATACTCCATAAACCCAGATTTTAAGCTTTCCATCTGAGAAAGGGGAACAAAATAATACATTTGATGCGCGTTGTACATTTTGCTTATTTTCCGTCAGTTAAAAATAGGAAACCTTTGTAATCATTACTTCCTGGATTTCTCTACCCTGAAGGGCTGGCAAAACTCATCTACAAACCATGCCAATCTGTATAGAAATAACCAAAGAATCATGCTAAATCACAGAGCTACCACAGAGATACAAACAGAGTTGTATCTTATGAGAAAACGAGTTAGGAAGCCAAATACGGTCTTTGTGCACATTTGAGTAAATAGCTTGCAGTTTTGTGGGATTAAGTACATTTTAATTAGTTTTCTTCAAAAATGGGATTGCATTTTCCTAGAGCGAGATAGCCTGAACAATGCTTATAGGTATTGTATGGCTCTAATCGGTGTTCAGAGCTCCTCCCTCTTGAAAATAACCCTTCTGCACATACAGGTAGGTCCTTTACTTACAAGCATTCATTTATTGACTGTTTTGAAGTTACAACGGCAGTGTAAAAAGTAACGTATGACCGTTTTTCACACTTATAACTGTAGCAGCCTTCCAGGGTAACAGGATCAAAATTTGGAAGCTTGGCAACTGCTTTGCATTTATGATGGTTGCAGTGTCCCCGGATCAGGTTGCGATCTTTTGACAATCAAAGTCAAGGGTGAATCTGGATTCACTTAAGAACCCTCTTACCAACAATTGCAGTGATTCAGTTAGCAACTGTGTGACCAGAAAGTTCCTAAAATGGGCCTCTGCTTGTTCCTTTTACACTTATCCTGTCCCTCGTCTAAACATGATATCCCCCAGGTATCTTGGGACTTCCAAAAATTCCTACCAAGCAGAGAGTCCCTGAATGTATTTAAGTGCCAGATAACTGAAGAGGGCTTAGGAGTTACTGTAAATGTCTCTTTTTTTTCACAGGTGTCAAACTCGATCACGTCACGGGATGTATCGGGATATATCGCAACATTTTTTTTGCCTTTGCAGAGCCTGGGTGGGTGTGGCCTATGTGTGATGCATCCGGCCCGTGGGCTGCCAGTTTGACACCCCTGCTCTATTTCATCTCCATGTAACCAGAAGCATAACAGCTCCTTATCCAAGGCTACAGGTTTATCACAGATACACACAAGTACCATTAGCTCATGTCACAATTTGTTACACACCACTGCCATATGTCTGCCACTCTTTGGATAGAGTAAGCAATATTTTCAGCTAATGGACTCCTTGGAATTTTAAGAGCACTTGGAAGGTATTCCTGCAAATAGCTGCCAACGGGATATGTGTGTGTCTATGGGTTGAAGTAATATGTTATCAAAGCAGCCATATATCTATTGGGAGAGCCAGGTGAAGGTGTTGTATTATATGTAAGGAGATGAGGTTCAACTCCGCCTTTAGCCTTGGAAGCTCCCTGGATGACTTGGAGCCAATCTCTCTCAGCGCAATCTACCTCAAGGAGTTGGACTGCAGGAAATTACGGGAGAAGTGAGTGCTCCCTTTAAATTCATGAGGGGAAATCATATAATATAAATCAACAAACTAACCATTAAGTGAAGGACAAGAGGAAGGAACCTGGTGATCACCATGCCAGTTCCCACTGAAAAGGTCTCACCTTAGGAGAATGGCCGACAGCTTCATCTGCAAAGCAGAAGATAAGCAACCTTCTTCTGCATTTACAGTCCTTGTAACCATCATGAATAATGGAAAATATAGCGAACAGCAGGTATCCTGCAACTATAGGATTCCAACTTGTGATTGGATTATAACTGCGCTGTAACACTGCAGTGTTTTGGCAGCTATGTTTGGAATTGAACACAGAACACAGGTATGGAGAAAGTCTCATGCTTTACATTGACCTTTATGTTTTTCTCTCTCCTCCTTGTAGGAGAATCTATCCTACTTATTCTGATTAATCTTAATTTCTGATTAATCAGTGAAGGGTATGTCATTAGCTTTAGCATTGTAAACTGAAATCCCAGGTCATTCTCCAGAATAATGCTCTTGCACAATTTTATGCTAATGATATTCATATGATTATATTACAAATGAGAGTTTGTATATCCTCTAGTGTAGTTTCTGGTTATGTGATTCAGTGAGCATGAAGCTTACTTTTCAAATTAAGAGAGAAAGAGAGAGAGAGAGAGAGAGAGAACATCATGGCACAATTTGTTATTTTTACCTGGGTTAAAAGGCTGAATTGACCATCCTTTGAAAATGTCATGCATTTTGGAATTGATAGGTTTATGCTTGGCGGCATTTGTTTTAACATCGGCTTTCTTATCTGCTAAACCAGGTATCTTCATGCAGTAATCCAGGAAACCATTTGATCTCATGATTTCAGTGTAGCCTCTCTCACAGCCACAGATGCCACCCTAGGTAACAAGGAGAAAAGTAGTTTCACAAAGTTGTTCATTCCACTGGGGGGGTGGGGGTGGGGCTGCTGGGTGCACCCCAGTTAACCTAATGCCAGGTGCTATTATTATCTCAACTGAAAGCCCAACCTAGACCAAGGACTTACTGTAAATTGCCAATATCTTTCAAAGCTTTTTGAGTCATACTAAATATAACAGAACAATGGAGTGCCTGTTCCTTCTTTTAATGAGCTTGGATAAATGGATTGCAACAGAAACCCTGAACGCAAAAATCCATCTTGCCGAAAGAACCCAGCTCAAAACCCTGCAGCGATGAAAGGAAAACGTTTTCCCTCTCAAACGAGATGTCGTTCATTTAAGGGCTGCAATTCTGTGCGGAAGGACTGGTGGCCAGCTTGACCTGACATCTATTTAGACTAAACGCATAGGACCTGCACTGAGTGATGCATCAACATTTAATTATTTTAAATCTGATGGTCGGGCTGCATGAATTTCAAAGCAAAAGCAGAGTTTCTGTGTTTCACCGTACTAATGAATTGATTGATCGAAAATAATAAAGACGGGATACAAATAGACGGATAGGGATAGGGAGAGAGACAGAGGCAGACAGAGAGAAAGAAACAGACAGACAGACACAGAGAGACAGAATTATTTCACTTTATATATTCACAATTCTGGGCAACTAACAATATAAAAAGAGCAAGATGTTATTTCAGGGAAGAGCTGGAGGCACATCAACCTTACCTTTCCTCCACATAGCATCTTGATGTGAGATATTAGGGGAAACACCACTTGCAGAGTGTCAAACCTTCAGCTGTCCTCAGCTGCAGAAGGATACTGAGATACAGGCAGAGGAGCGTGGTTGTGTGTTTGGGAAATGGTTAATGGGAAGTCTTCTTGTGTGGAGGTTGTATGGAGTTGACCTTAGCATGAAATCAGACCAAGTAACAGTCCCCCCCACATTTTAACTGTGTTTTAAAATACAGTTTGAGAGCCAATTTGATATACTGAAGTGGTTGAGGCATCAGGCTAGAAGGCAGGAAGTGGTGAGCTCTAGTTCTGCCTTAGGCATGAAAGCCAACTGGGTGACCTTGGGCCAATCACATTCTCCAGTCCAATCCATCTCATGTTGGAATATATTGCTATATTATTGCTGGGCCTTATGGGAATTATATTGTGCCTTATGCTTTATTATTATGCTTTGTGGGAAATATATTCAATTGTGCATTACTCATTGTGCAGTTTAGGGGAATTTTACAGGCCTTCTGATGACCTGGTTAGC
>JANHGC010004742.1:34394-46937 GCA_027560395.1 Boaedon fuliginosus | reverse complement strand
ATCAGGGCACAGAATATATGCTATCTCTGCTTTTGTATGCGAGTTTCTCCTCTCCCTTTGTTTTGGGGCTGGGTGAATGTCTGTGTGTACAGTAAGTGTGAATTAGGAAGCCCAGAGCAGGATGCCTATGCTCCAGTTTGGGTCATGTGACTAGAACAGGAAGGGAGGAGGTTTAGAGTGGAATGGTCAACAGCATTCCTGCCCAGATGCCTCTACTAGAGGGATGCATTTGGGAGTAACATTTTTAGCCCCCAAACCAGATCCAGATCATTTTAGAATGTAATCTTTCTTTCAACAACTTTTCTCTCGCAATTAATTTTTATCCCATTTTTTGGTGACTTATCCTGCTGATGGATAGACAGCAGAATCCCAAGCGCTTTGCGTGGTTTCTTTTCAATATTACTCTACATTGGAAATAATAAATGGCAACTGTTTAGTTGTTTCTCTTCCCCCAGAAATGATAATCCCTTGTTCTCCATGTGTGATTATTTTCGTGATGTGGAATTTACTGATTGACCATTCAGGTTTCTCCTACCCTACGGGGAATTTGCTGTATCTTAGGTAGTAGTCCTTGATGAGTTCCAAAAAATAATACAGAAAGTGTGTGTGCGTGTCCGGAAAAGACTACCTTTTAACCACCAAATGGTTAACATTTCTTGTTCAACTGTTTGATATCTGTTGTATAAAAAACTATTATGAATTGGATACACACTAATGCTACCATAATGTGTTTAAAATTTCTAAACAGAAGAAATGAAGAGCAAGACTGTGTTGTGAGAAAGGAGCTCTGTTTTGGAATATTTTTAAGATGCTGACATGTTCAGCAATGTTTAAGTATCTGCTTGCCGATGTTAGTATGATTTCTACAACTCATTCTTCATATGACCTTTATAACTAACGATTACACAGGATGAGACATGCTTATTGACCCTGTAATTTATTGAAATACTTGCTTGTGGCAGCAGGAAGATGAGGTTTAACAAGCATTTCAAAATGAAATATGTAAGTGGGATCTGTCATTGCAGAAAACACTGCATCAGGGAAGGAATTAGACTGGCTTTATTTTAAGAGCGGAATGAACCACTGATAGCAATCTGTATACAGATGTGAATGCTCTATTATCAATTTAATAAGCTCCTTATAACATAGACTCCATTAAAAATTTCATAATGGCAATAATTCCTGGAACCCCCTTTCATTCCACTGGATTTTTAATCACTGAAGAAGAATCTAGTTTACGTATAAATAAGGCAATTTGAGAAAATTTACAGGTAGTCTTTGACTTATGACCATAATTAGGACTGGAAATCTCGATCATATGTTGTTACAATTGTAAACTGAGGCACCTATGTGACTGGAAGTAATTTTCTGACCTTTTTTTACAGTGGTTGTTAAGGAAACACGATGGTTGTTAAGCAAATATTGCAGTTGTTAAGTGAACACAGTCATTTGAATGGGCGTTTTTTGGGCTAGAAATTGGCAAAAAATGCTGGAAACTACCAAAAACATACTGAATCAGTCACGTGACCCTAGAACACTGCAACCAATTGTAAAACTGACCTGCCTGACATGCAATCACATCACCACAGTGGTGTAGCGTAATTATTTACGATGGCCAGGGTTGCTTATAGGGGCCATAAAGCACTCATTCTGGGGCCATTGTAATTTTGAACAACTGTAAAACAACCGGTTGAAAGTTGAGGACTACCTGTACTTGTACAAAGCTCTCAACATAAACATAAAAATGAACAAAACATAAATGAATGTGAGTAGGAGCTGCAGTGGTGCAGTGCTTAGAATGCAGTGCTGCAGATTACTTCTGCTGACTGCTGGCTGCCTGAAATTTGGCAGTTCGAATCTCACCAGACTCAAGGTTGACTTAGCCTTCCATCCTTCCGAGGTCGATAAAATGAGGACCCAGATTGTTGGAGGCAATGGGCTGACTCTGTAAACTGCTTAGAGAGGGCTGTAAAGCACTGTGAAGCAGTATATAAGTCTAAGCGCCACTGCTATTGCTATGTCAGGGACAGGGCATTCTAATGCTTTGTCAATCCTAACAAAACATGTATTTGTCAGGTACTCTGGCATTTACCAAATGCTTTGTCAATCTAACAATTGTTCCACTGGTGGGATTCAAATTTTTTTACTACCGGTTCTGTGGGCATGGCTTGGTGGGTGTAGCTATGCGGTCGGCCAATCAGAGGTGATATTTCCCGAACCTGTTGGAAGTGGCTGAATACCACCTCTGAATTGTCCATAATAATGAACAATTCAGTACAAGTCAGTCCTCCAATGGAATGAGTGGGATTGTTCTTTGAGTGGCTCCTGTTTATTTCAGTAAAACTGAATGGAAACATGTTTTACTGAAATAAACAGGAGCCACTTTTATTTCATTACTCCAATCTTCTAGATCTTGATAATGGTATCCCACATTAATTTGCTTCGTTATTGCACCGTACACTCTATTTTTCCACCTAGAGACACTCCAGTTAAAAATGATAATTAAAATTACGATTCATCCAATTCAAAAGAGTGGATTAAATAAGAAAACATCGACATGTTTTTAAAGGGGGGGGGGAATTGTGGAGGGAAGAGTAAGCACAGCTCTTAAAGAGACAGAGAAAGCATTTAACCGATTGTTGTTCCCAGCCCTGTGGGTGCACTGGAAACTGTGGGACTTGAGAAAATGACCACTTTATTTACTAACCATTAAACAGTTGAAACATTTGGAATCCACTTATCTATTGACATACTAAGCTTTTTTTATGAGTTGGCGACGGGCTTCGATGGCTTGTAAACCTTTTTTGCTTGTGTGATTTTTGAAATGGGTAGCTAATTGGGTAATAATTGCCTGACTCCATAAAGGTTTTCCCACAGGCAAGTGTCTTCAAAGAACTGGTGGAAGGATCCCGGCGATACGTTTAAACAACTTCAATTTTAATAAAACACTTGAGTCCCCTATACTGAAACAAATATTGGTCTCAACCCTGGATCCCGCAACGGTTAGGCTACTTTTCCTCCTGATCAAGGAAAGAGGAAAAAGTCAAAATCACAGTTGTTTTTGTGCACCTGGGTGCCACCGTGACTATGAACTAGAGCTAAGGGAAGGAGATGAAATGCTTTCTGGTGAAATCTCCTATCTGGCTCTTGAAGTGGTAATACTCAGTTATGATGCCTGTTACAGGTACTCCTCAACTTACAATTTAGTGACCATTCAAAGCCACAACAGCACTGCAAAAAGAGACTTAGGATTCTTTTTCACACTTATGACCATTGCAGGATCCCCGTGGCCGCGTGAGCAAAATTTGGATGCTTTGCAACTGGCATATATTTATGACAGTTGCAGTGTCCTGGGGTCATGTGATCCCCTTTTGCGACCCTCTGACAAGCAAAGTCAATTGGGAAGCCAGATTCACTTAACAACCGTGTTACTAATTTAACAATAGCTGTGATTCACTTAACCACTGTGGCAAGAAAGGTCGTAAAATGGGCCAAAATTAATTTAAAGTTGTCCTGCTTAGCAACATAAATTTTGGACTCATGGTGGACTCGTAAATCAAGGACAACTTAAATTAAGGGTATGTTAGAACATTTGTGTACAATTGATTAATCAGTATTTGCCTTACAGCTTTTTTTTTTTTAAGATGGGGAGCGTGGATAATAGTACAAAATAGGTTTGGCTACACATATATAGGGGAGAGCAGCTGAGATTTTTAAATTTATTTTCTTATATTTTGCAAGGAGAGTTTGGGGGCCTTTCCTTGTTTTTTTAAACTGCCTAAAGTCCTTCCTGGGCTTTTTATCAAGAGTCTGTATATGTTCCCAACTCAAAATCATGAGATTACAAGCTACTGATTTTCAGCAACCATGGTACTAAATTTTGAAATGGTTCTGAGGACTATAAAAGGGGAGTTTATAGTTTCCTACCCTCAGGTATAAAACCATTGATGAAACTATTAATTTTAATCTTGTTACCCAGGAAATGATTTGAATTCTCCTCTATAGTACAGCCAATTCAGAATTATGACCTAAAATATCCAGGTGTTGCTGTCAAACGCTAGTGAAACTAATCATATGTCTCATTTCCACTTATTTCCACTTTTGAAGTTATTCATTAATACTTTAGCAATACCGATTTTATTTTTTAGAACATATTTAATGATCAGATAAGTCATGAAACTGTTCCTGATCCATAATAAGGAACATTATTATTTTTTTCTTTCATCCCATGTCTTGCCTTATGCATTTACATAATTAAATGAATGGTTTTCAAATCCTCCTGAATTAGCTACTCTAAATGTTAACATTTGATGCAAACAAGGAGGTCACTCAGATGAAATATCGGGAGTTATCAATTCTTGTAAGCAAAAAAAAATAAAATAAAATCTGACAGCAGATATAATAAATCTGAGATAATTATTTCAGGGAGTTGTGGCCCAACTTGCATATTAACTCAGTTTAAGAGTGCTTTGATGAATTCAAGTGAAGTCAATTAATTACATTTCCAAGTCAGATGAACAGAGAGTCAAGACATCACAGGTACTGCCACTGTTCTTCAACGCTGAATATTTAACAGGAGATGATATTTTCTCTGCTGTCTGTGCAGAAGGAGAAAATCAAGTAATGATGTGTGAACCTACTATTGTAAGTGGAATTTATATGAAATCTCTGAAGAGAAAATGTGCTTCAGTTTAATTTCCCCACGTTTATTGAAATAGGCAAGACTTGATGCAAGAATTTCCAAAACGAACCTCAGGCAAGAAGAAAAAATAGAATATATAACTGGTTTATAAAATCATATAAATAACACTAATCACATCTGCTAATAGTATTTGGGTAGTCCTTGCGTTAGTACCATAGTCTGCCCATCACGGCTGTATCTCGTGACAGTCATAAAGCCAATGTTTTGACCATTGCAGGATGTTGCTGAAAACCAGAAATAAATGCTGGGGGTTTTGGCAAAATTTTTATGTGACTGTGGGATTCTGCAAACAACGATGAATGTGGCCTGGTTGCCGAGTGCCCAAAATGTTATCATGTGATTGTGGGGGGAGCCTGATTGTTTGAATTCCCTAAGCGACTGGCCAGAGATGAGGACTATTTCTATGTCCTTTGTTTATACATAGACATGAATATGGTATGTAGATACAGTGCATGTCACAGAAAAAGATTTTACCCCCTGTACACAAATCAGATATAGGCCTCAACCATTAAGTGGAATTGCCTTTCTTTTCTGTTTTAAAGTTACTAAAGGAATCTCATGTTTCATATATGGATAAAACAGTTTTAACTGGATAGTACAGTTACAAAAATGGATCCCCAACGAATATTTGCTTGCTTCCTATTCCTAACAAGCCTTGGGAGAATATCTAGTGCAACTTCACACCACTAGCAGTACTGATAAAAACTAATTTTCACATCTGCAGATTGTATAATATTTCATCCAGGCTGAAATTGAGAGAGGTATGGATCGAACCCTTGCTATATTTATCCCTTTCTCCATCATCCTTGAAGTTTCTAATAAACAAACAAACTTTATGAAAAAGTTTCTTTTTTAATTTTGAAAGTTAGCAGACCGTTAAGTAAACTTGTGTTAACCTAATAAAGATATCCTATCATATGGATTTTGTATTCTCAGATAAAAGGAATCTTATATAACTAAGAAAAACATATATCTCGTTTTCAAGAATGTGGCAAACAGGCCCATAGAAATGAATTCTCTCTCTCCCTCTCTGTCTCCCCTCCCCACTTCTCATCATATTCCAGGCTCTTCAAAAAAGATTGTAATGCAAACTATTTGGGATTTTCATCAATTCCAAATATACAAATACAGTTTCCTGCTTGCTCTGACCTTGTGCTCCCATTCATCTTAAATTTTTACACCTTCTATTCATAATACAGGCAGTGTTTAGTACAGTTTACTACTGGCTAATAAGATATAGCACAACAAGATAGAAGAAAAACAGCACAATGAGAGTAAGATAAAAAAATAGCATTGTTGAGGCACTAGAGAGAAAAGTAATATGAACCTGTTAGCATGGTGTAGTGGGGTTGATTTGAATTGTACAAGTTTTTGCCTCTGGGGGGCCCTTGGTTCTCTCTGGGAATAGTTGTTTTCTTGCTGCTTTATTACCCAAACTAGTTCAGTTTCATGGAGAGCACTGATGATGGTACCTAATTTGGGTAATGAAACATCTGCAAGAAAACAACCACGTTTAGAGAGCACCAAGCAGCCCTCATTTTAATCCTGAGCTACAAATATTCTCCTTTATTTTCCCTCTGGCCCTGGACCTCAAATACAAATACTGCATATTATTAGTATCTTAGCCATGCACCAGCAGTCTGTCTGTCGGTCTGTCTGTCTGTCTGCCTGTCTGTATATATATACATACAATAAAAACAAAAGATTAAAACTTGAACACACCATCATCAGAGCTAACCTGACATTATGGCCTCCGGCCTGAGAGGAAAGCCTGGTTGTAAGGTAAGGAAGATAGGACCGTCCGTCTCTCACAGGGGAGGATGTCCTATACTATGGGGCTGGTACATCTACAAGAAAGCTCACTTCTTAGGTCCTACCAGATGGCTACATAAAATTGAAGGGACTTGGGAGTGAGGTAACCCTATCAAACTACAGGAAGGGTAGTCCAAAGAACCCCCATAAGCCATAGCTGTAATCTTCTCTTCAGGAAGGAAATGAAAGTCCAGGAGGTTCCTTAAATTGCACACCAATTCTGTCTAAGGGAGCCCCACCCCATCATGAGTTGAAAATGGCAACCGTCTAGATACAGGGGACCCCAAAACCCAAAGTCACTCAATCTTGCTAGGTTAAGTTGTAGATGGTTCCTCACTATCTAGACCCCTCAAAACCTCCAGGTCCTGAGTAAGCACTTGTTTGGTTTGGGGGTGAAATATATAGTAGTGATATTGAACTTCATGCTGGTGGGTGATCTCACCCACCAGCTTCATACAGATGTTAAATAGAAGAGGGGAGAGAGACCCAAACCCTGATCCATCCCAGATAAAAGAAGTCTAAGACTGATCTCTTCTCCCCTCCAACACTAACTGGAACTGGGCAAGGAGAAAGAAGAAAGGAGGTGAACCACTGGAGAACCATGCTTCCAACTTTCAACCTTAACTGGGGGCAGTATTCCTGCACTTATGCCCTGCTGCACCATCCATCCTCTGACTTTCCTGCACTTGCGCTTTGCTGTGCCATCTGTGTCCTGCCACACTGTCCATCCTCCAGTCTTTTTATGTTTGTGTCAGTGGTGGTATTCAAATTTTTTTTACTACGGGTTCTGTGGGCATGATTTGATGGGAGTGTCTATGCGGTCGGCCAATCAGAGGTGGAATTTGCCAATTCTCTGAACCCATCAAAATGATCACTACCGGTTCTCCCAAACCTGTTGGAATGGGCTGAATACCACCTCTGGTCTGTGTCCTGCCACACTGTCCATCCCCCAGTCTTTCTGTGCTCAGGCTACCCAGTACCATCCATGCAATTGGGGTTCATGTGCTTGCACACAACTGCACTGGACCTCCTAGGGCCTCTCTCAGCCTCCCCTCCACATCACCACAGCAACCACCATCCCTGCATTCCTTACTTACCACTCCCGCCACTTCATGCTTAACAGCCCACGTATCTTGGGGTTACCACTGGGGTTACCATTGCCATTGCTAAGCAATGTGGTCAGATGACATTGTGCTTTAGAACTTCATCGCTTAGTGATAGCAATCCCGGCAGTTTCAGTTAACTCAAGAACTATCTGTAGTAGGATATTTTGAGTACAGATTTAGGATGACAGCAATTAAACTAAGAGTATCATTCTATAGTCTTATTGTTTTGCCTGTGAAAGAATATAACTGAATAATGGCAAATAAGAATCCATAGGACAGATTTAAAAAAAAAGAACGGAGTGGATTGTTATGCTGATAGCAACTATGAAAAATAATTTGCCAGCATTTTGCAAACGGTAGTGCATTTAAATATTTTTAGAAGCCAGGCTTATTGAACCTGTATTGGTTCACAGACTTAGTATGAAAGCAACATAGCTATTCAAAATGATTTGCTTATTATAATGTAAATAGAATGATGAGAATATAACAATGACAGCATACTAGCAGATATGAAGGACTGTTTCCTCAGGGTGATTCTTTTTCAAATATGAATGCAAACTCTTCACATTAAATCTTAAGATCAGGATCAATTATGAATTTCAGGAGGCATTCACAGGAATCTGTATTTTGGCTGTCAATTATTAGTAGAATATATTGAGGATATTTTCCTTTCACAGAGAAAAAACACATGGGTATTCATAATAGAAGCATATCTTTATCATCACCATACATTGCTTACATCTGGGAGTATGACACCTTGGGAACTACCAGGCCCATAAAATGCCTCAAATGTTTTCATGCAATTGGGATTTTGGACATGAACATGTTACAAGAAAAGGCATTTTGTTTAAACATTGTTGCCACTGAATCTTCAGAAAGGGCTTGGTTTCTCGGCTTATTCATTTACTGTACATTTACTGTACACAGACACTGAGAATAGTGTCTGTATAGCAATCAAATAAGATGGATGGAAATTTATATGGTCACCATCTCATCATGATGACTCTGGGCAGCTAACAACACTGGAAAAGCAACATAAAAAACACCACAATGCTATATATGAAATTGGTAGCCGAGATCAAACCACAAGCTCTTTGGAACACAACTATTGCATTGACTCTGCCACATGTTCTGAACCCCATGCCCATGAGACAACCACGTGATCAGAGGGATGATGTCCAAAACAGCAGGCACTATGACCGAAAAGGCTCACTTCCTGGGTCCCCTAGAATGGCATCCTTTAGTAGATGGGACACATAGCATGCTTCTTCTGCTGGATCCGATGGGATGAATAGACACAACCAGGGAAAGGCGGCAACCTGATCCATTCCATGAAGAGCTTTATAGGTAACTGAAACCACCTTGAACCTAACCTGGAAGCCTATTGGCAACTGAAGCAACTCATGGAGAAGAGGCTTAATATGTGTAGATTGACAGCATTCACAATTACCTGCTCCCCTCATTCTGAGCCACTGTAGCTAAATTTCTAGGAAGAGCTGTGATGCTCTTCACGGGTAGACCCATGTAAAGCAAATGGTAGTACTGGTGCTACAAATGATAATCTAAGAAACACATATTTATTGAAGAACAAAAGTCATACATTGCTTCACTAGAGAAAGAGCTTACTACCGGTATCATTCCGTTTAGCAACAATATTGGGTTTCAGGAAAATATATATTTCTTAGTCCCTTCTTTTTATGGCATTACGGATCTAAGCATGTCACAGGTGATCCTGTTAATATTTAAAAATAGCAAGTATTTGAACTATGGCAGAACTAAAGTACCTCTGGGCATTGACTCCAATGACTCCATTCAGACACCACACATTCATTAGGACAATAGAGGATACATTTCTGCTTTTCCAAAGGAACTTTGGACTGATTACAAAGCACAAGAGGTACAGGTTCACCATCTCCACCTTCAGTGGTGTTTATACATCTGTAGGATGATAAGAACATCATCTGCAAGGCATTCCACAATGAAAAACAAATAAGTAATACAGTAAATAGTCAAGCCTCTGAATCGAGCTCAACGTCTGGTGAATTCTTAGATACGTCTCTGCAATTAACTTGTCAGCAGAATAAAAATGGCTTGTCACTGTCTTCTTCTGGGATTTTTTTTTCCATTTCCTGATCTTACCTTTGGTAGGCTTTCAATTATGTTTTTTTTTAACTTTTCAGAAATATTTTTCTGTTTGTTACATATGGATAACTAGTAATTATTTAATCAGTTGATTATATCTGAATATTTATGTCATGCTAGAGCTGTTGAGGAGAGCTGAAAGAATATGTAGAAATTATGTAGAAATACTGCAATTAAGTAAAATGCTGCTCATGAAGCCAAAGATATACTTACAGCCCATGCGACAGAATTTTCAACCTAAAGATTAACTTTATTTTCATGCAAATATGAAACATAAAAGAGACTACTCTAGACCCCTTTGTATTCAAAAGCGTTTTGAATAGTATAGTGTCACATAGCATAGTGTAATATTGGTTACTATTGGTTAAAAAAACCCCAGTAAAAATAGCTGAAGAGGACTTCAAGTGATAAACTGAAGACAGTTTAGTGGAAAATAATATCCTTAAAAGTTCCAGAGACAGCTGTTACATTTTCTTAGCTTGCTGGTTTTAAAATTATTTTGTGGAGGTCTTTTATTGCTTTAATTTTTTTTAAGATTGTTTTTAATTGTTTTATAATTTTAGAATTGTAAGCTGCCTAGAGTCATTTGGTTCAGCTGGTCAGCTATTGAAATCTAATCTAATCAAATCAATCAATCAATCCATGAACCAATAGCCAACTGCTTTATTTATTTTCCACTCACCTGATTTGCCGCGTTTGTATTCCTTCTCCACAGTGGAGGGAATTTTGTGCACTGCTGATTTCACATTGTGACCATGGTTCTACTCGCCAGGAATACTGATTGCACTCACTGTAACAGGGGACTGCCTCGTACACCTTCCATAGAAAACATACAAATGTATACATAATCAGTCGCTTGAGTGAAAATTCTCCAGAGAAATACTTTAGTTGAACGACAGCAGAAGAAAAATCGTCCCCCAGTTGCTGAGTACTGTGCTAGATTTTATCCACTGTTCTAAGAAGAGCGTAATGTTTAAATTCATCGATTTCTTATAGACTTAAAAGGGAATGTGATAAGTATGCCGCCTCTTAGAATAAAAATAACCACTTCCAACAGGCTAAACAAGAATTTCATTACAACTTCATTTCCTCTGAAGATCTATGAAATATTTCCTTTTATAATTATACAACATATTGTACCTTTACAAGCTTAAATGGGACTCCGGGGGATGGTAGAGGAGAGGAAGGCCTGAAGGAATGTTGTCCATGGGGTTGTGATGGGTCGGCAACTAACAAATTTGTACCTTACAAAAAACTCTTTACGATACCCACCGTCAAGGAAAAAAAAAACCCTTTTTCCCTTTCTTGATTACATCACGTATACTGTTAAAATTTCATTTTAGTATAAAAATGCAACTTTATTTTTTTGAAGAATTATTTCGATTCCACAAACCCTTTTTATTTTATTTTTTCTATGACTTTTTAAAAAAATATATCTCTAAAACAAACACTTGTGCTTCTCAATCAAACTCTACTTATAATACATACAGTAACTGCCAAACAATTCGGCAGAAATTCAAACATCAACACTGCATTACATTGAACTGTTTAGGCAGAGAATATTTAAAACAACACTCATCATTTCAAGGTCCCCTTCCGCCCTCTCTTTCTTCCCCAATGTGTGTGTTGAGCTGAAGGAATTTTAGTCTGCCTTTAGCCTGGCTCTTATGATGGTCTAAATTTCTCTTATGAGAAATTTCTGTTTAAATTTCTGCCACATTTGGGAAGCTCTGACAAACAGTCTGGCCATGCTATGGAGCATTTGGGCAAAATGGGTGGGAAGCTGGGACATGGGGTAAAGTGGTTGATGGTATCTCTACACTTTGAAGCTCTAGGTCAATTTACAGGGGTGATGAAGTTGTGATGTAGAGTTTTGATAGGGTCTAGCAAAAAGAGGGATGGTATTAAGTACAACAGAGGTAATTGGGCTGCCCTAAGATATAAGTGATTGGCAACCTGGTGCCCATCTACTCTTCTAGCAAAATAATAGCCTCTCCCTTGACCATGAGCTGCTGCATCACTGGAGCCTTTAACCTCAAGTTACTGTTGATAAATGCCAAGTTTGTCTCCACCTTTTGCTTCTTGGATCAGTGAGCTGACCTGATTTGTAGAACTGAAACCTGGCTGGGCGAGGGGAGAGTGTGAGCATTCCTTTATCCAAAATCTCCAGAATTTCTACAACCACGATGCTAAGGGCAGAAAGGCATGCGGTAATGATCTTCCATGAAGAAGAAGATCTTCCATGAATTTGACAGTTTTCTTTCATGCACATATTGTCTTGAGGAAAGACGGCATCCAGACACATAATCCTGATATCGATTTGACTATTCCTGCCTCTTATTTGGGAGGGGGTCTGCTGAACCACTTTTAGAAAAGATGCATTTTCATTAAATTGGACTAGAGAGGAATTTACAAATGGATTTGGATGAAAGAGTCTCTCCTACTAATTATAGCAAATTTGAATACACATTATAGCAATAAAAGCAGTATTTCAACAATAGATTTCTTAAATGGGCTAATCTACCCATGCATCACAATAATTCCATTTACGCTTATTTCTACATTACTCCTAGCTAACAAAATAAAGTTGCCAGCAGGATGCTTTGCTACGCAAGCCCTTAGATGTTTCCTGCTTGCCCTCTCCTACCATAATCTTGATTCCTGTTCCCCCTAGATTTAGCCGCCTCCCCTGCTGCGTCTGTGCAATGAGCCAAGGGAGGGGCTCATTGCGCAGGCGCAGCATGGGAGCCGGCTAAATCCTCTGCCACCCACCAAGACTCC
>JANHGC010004742.1:4847-20886 GCA_027560395.1 Boaedon fuliginosus | reverse complement strand
TCCTTCCTTCCTTCCTTCCTTCCTTCTCCTCTCTCTCTCTCTCTTTCTGCACTGCCTTCCCTTCCCCCTCCTTCCCTTCCTCCCTTCCGCAGTGAATCCAGGCAAACTCCATGCTTGACCCCTCCCTCCTTGCCAGGCTGGGTGCTTCCCAACATATATCTAGGGTTTTGGAGAAACTGAAACCTCCTTCTCATAAAAGCCATAATTAACAGAGCCACAAATGACTTAAAGGCTTCTAGCTTTCTGGTTATGTTATTACCTTCACAAAATGTGAACCAGCTGAGAAAATATAGTGTTCCTACAGGCCGATGTCAACATTTCAGAAATTGCTGTGGGCATCATCATAAAATAATAACTATAATTGATGTGAGAGCAAAGCAGCCATACATCTGATCTCTCAAAGCATAGGAAAAGGCATCCAATCCATTCGCAGAAAGTAAACTGAGATGGTAAGTGGATGAGGCTCACAGACAATTAATTTGTCATACCAGACACTCATACACATTTCAGACAAAACAAAACCCAATACTAATCATGCCCTGTTTCTCCCCGGTTGCTCCCAGCTACCCAGAATGTCTTCTACTACCTTTGGGATTTCTACCAGTTGATGATGTGGTCCTATTTTTCTTTTTCTTGGCTCACTGTTACGATGTTTTCAAGAGAAGCCTGCAGCTGATCCTGATTTTTCATTTACTAAGAATGCATCTGGGTCCACATGAAGCCCAAGGGCATAGTGTAGAACTGAATACTGTCCTCAGTTTGCATTGCATCCCATGTGTGATGCTAATATAATATTGCATTCTTGGAATTTCTTTCATCAAGCTACTAGTTCCAGAAGTAGATTAGATAGTACTCCTAAATATGTGTAAGCAGGAATAAATCCTATTAAGCAGTACAATATAGCTTTTAAATATAACTTTTAAAAAATAAATTTAAAGAACTGCAACACTGCACTACATTCAGTTTTCACTCTGAATTCTTATTATTACTCTTGTTAAGTCATCACTCATCACAATGTATTCCGATTCTGGTTTATAATGGTTTTGCTTTGAACTGTGGCTAATGGCTGCAGAATATCATCATAATAATGTTCAGGTGTGTTTTTCACTAGTATCACGAAGGCTGCCCACTTGCACAAATGTGTATCTCATTTCAGAAAATCTCCTTTGCATAAAACATACCTTTTGGGCTCTATAAAACTCATTAGAACAAATGTCATCAGCATATTGTTAGAAAAGCTTTCCACATCAGATTTCAGGCAGCCTGTCACCATATAAGAACTGGAAGAAGTATTTTCAGAGATTCTGAAACTTCAGTTCCCAGGTTACTTGGGAACACCACTGTTTATATAATTATAATTTATATCCATGTTTTGGTGTGTTTTGAGTTTCTCCAGTTTCAAAGTGTTTTGTCGCTGATTATCTCCAACTGAATGCCTGGTCTGATACTTTCTTGCCTGCAGAATCAATATGCCACAGAAAAAATGACTTTTACTGCCCTATAATTCACTCCTAATATCTATACACTACATATAAGTTTGCCATGAGATCATATAAGAACTTGAAATACATTCTTTCTTTTTTATTAGATTACCTGATGTTTATCTTCTTAGAAGAAGGAACAAGGTGCAATTAAAGACAAAGTAAGTTTTTCTGCCATATATTGAAAGCCTGAATCTTACTGAGATCTGATGTATGTATCACATTTGGAAACTCTGAAATTAGTGGGGATAATGTTTAGCTTATTAATCAGGGGTCTTTAATCATGTTTTGGAGTCACTGTATGAATGAGATGGGTGGTTTGTAAACTTGCTATATAAATAAAATAAATAAAATTATATATGGGATGATTGACATAGAAAGAGACAACTTTTGGAATTTCTTTCATTTTTTTCAGGCAGGTGTTTCATAGCTTTCTAATGAATGCTCATATTTGTTCAAATGATACTGCAAGCCCTCTGAAACCTTTGTGCAAGGTTGGAAGAGTTTTAGAAATAGTAGGTAATGTTTTAGCTTTTTCCAGGGATGGAACATTCCATTTCTCATCAGAATGAGGATGTTTTTCCTCTCAGAATGCCCCATTTAGCTTTACAGAAAATGGTTTGGTCATTTTTTTAGAAATGCATTTTCTTGGGCAGGAAGTTGTTCTGAACATATTCTGTCCTTAAAACAGAAAGAAAAACCAGAAAGCCCACTTGCCTCTTGAAAAAGACACCTTTAGGACAACTATGACCTGGATGACTGAGAATCTCCATAGAGTATTCTTTTATATTCGTTGCCTATTATAAAAATAATAAATGTAGGGTAAAATCTAATTAATCTGATCAATAAATAACTTTGTTGCTATTACTGTTGTTAGCTTAAATAAATCGGCTCCAGGATGAAAAGCTCTTCACTGAAGTTTATGGAGGTAATCTACTATGTTAATCAAAAGGTAGGCCAACCACAGCAGGCACAAAAAGGTAGCCTTTCAGTTTTCCTCTAAAAATTGTTGTGGTGCAATAATCATCCATATTATCCAAAATAAACTCAGACTGAACTAACAAAAGAGAGATATACTTTAGTAAACTACTGAGTGGCAATTTAGAATTAGCAGTATTAAGAATGTGGTAAATAAATTAAGAAAATTACCTAGGGCCATAAAATATCACAGTATCAATGTACTGAAACTATCCAGAACTCAGTTCATTTGTTAGCTCAATCTGTCTACCAGTCAGCCTTGGGCACATTACTCTAGCTCCAATTTCTATGTTATGCCAATTTCACTCTCAGCTTCCCTTATTTAAGTTGGAAAGGGACAATATGCTGTTGATTTAAATACACACTTTGATAATTTTACAGAAATAATTGTAACAATCACACCCCAAATCACACCCTTTTTAAATTCTTGTTACAGCTTGTCTGATACTTAAAGCTTTAGTCTATTAAACTACTATATCTAGATATAGTCTAATGGGTGGTTAAATATTCAGATGTCTGATACTTAAAACTTTAGTCTATTAAGCTACTATATCTAGATATAAAGGGTGGTTAAATACTCAGATGGTTATTTCTATTTTTGGTAGCTTTAGTGAATGGATACTTAATTGGGGGAGACAAAACTGGTTGAAATGAATTGTTCTAAGTTTCAAACATACCACTTCAGTCTAGAACCCTGTGGCTGTGATCCATCCATATATCCTCCTATTTTAAAATCATCTGCTTATAATTTCTTACAACCCTGGCATATTTCCACAGAGCTTAAACTGAGCTGCTATAATTAAATGTGAAAATATGGGGTAAAATATTCTCAAAGTCATTTTCATTTCAATAAACTCTACTTCTCTAATTAGTAGCAGATGAAGATATGATACCCCTAAAGCTTAGCATAAACAACAAGCTGTCTGTTTGTAAACTACATGGCTTCCTAAAGCTGGTGCACTGTTAAATGTTTTCTAAACATGAGGAGGAGGAGGAGAAAACGGAGGAGGAGGTGGAGGATGGGAAGGAGAAAAAAAAATAGACTTTCCCTAGTGAAGTACCTTGACCACTGAATGGCAAACTTTTTCAGGATCTTTCCTGAAGTTCTGAAGAATGAAAAATGACCTTTCTCATCACATGTCAAGCTGTTCCTCCTTCTTAATAAAGCAGTATATTTGTGACAAATTCTCTCAGAAATAGTGCTTTATTGGTAAATTCCAACACTGAATATAAATAGCTTTTTCTTAATATTGACTGACCTAAAATTATTAATGATTGCTTATATCAATTCTGGAATGGAGAATACTGTATTTCCAAGAGGGAATTTGCAAATACAGAGACTTACTTACTACATTGTTGTATGATATGTGGTTTATAAGCATAAACTGTCCCATCCTTTCCATGTGAGTGGCCATCTTGAAGAATATGTTACTCTGTTGCTGAGAATTTGCACTATATCCTGTAGAGCAGGGGTGTTGAACTCAAGGCCGTGGGCCGATTCATGGGGTGCTTAGATCTGGCCTGCAGGGCCGCCCTAGAAACAGAAAAGGACCCACCCGTGGTGCCTCTGCCAGCAAAAATGGAACTTTCCAAAATGGAAATGGAGAGCCAAGTGCGGCGCACTCGAGCTCCGTTTTCGCTGGGAGAGGGTTGCAGAAGGCCGTCACAGCTACTGTTGGTAGTAATACTCTTTTAAAAATACTTTGCTGCTGTACATGAAGTCTGAGCTAAATAAGGCTATTAGGCAAACTGTTGAATATTGCCCATTTTGGGCTGATTAAAAATAAACAAACTGTAGACTGATATTTCTGCTTTTCTTCCCATCATAATTAAGGCAAGCATAGCACATTGAAACAAAAATAAACATTGTTATCCTCTGCATGATTTTTGAAACACTGAATTTTGGCCAGATTATAAAACAATGCTCAGCAACACAGAACCTTTCTAGACAGCTCTTAATTCGCACAATAATACTTTCATTCAGTTTGAAAAGGAGCATGTAAATCTGATTTGTTTGGACCTCCTAATAGGAAGGTTTTGAATCAGTAACTCCTGGGAAAGAGCCAGCCAGCCATGCAACATCTATGCCATGCCCCCTTTTTCCTTCATTCCTATCCGTATTATGTAGCTCATTAGGGTTCTTTGGTTTTTTTCAAAATACATTTTACTGGACTTAGTGCAAATCTCTGGCAACTTTGCTGAGCATGCTGCTATCTCCCTCTTGTTTCACAATAAACTTGCTTTGGATTCAATCTTACAGAGCAGTGTTTCTCAACCAAGTAACTTTTAAGATGCCTGGACTACAACTCCCAGAATTCCCCTGCCAGTATGCAGTATGGAGGTGAGTGGGCGGAGCTTGGTGATGAAGAATAGCATGAGACCCTTCTTAATCAAATGAGAACAATAAATATCAAGACAGATTGTATCACCAACCTGAGCCTTTGTAGATGTCCATGTTAGCAAGGCATGATAAGCAAAAAGGAGAGAAAACCATATATTCATTAGTTTGGTGCTTTAGGAGAATATTGAAAGATATTCAGCAAAGCTTTGTATACAACATTGTAGTCTCTATCACAAGGGAGGTATTTAAATCCTGCTTTGCTCCATCTTTCTGCCCCAAGATACACAGGCAACTTCTGAGAGATTATACTGAATCTCTGGGAATAGCCACTAAATTTTATGAAGGTGAATTCTTAAAGGAGGAATTATTTATAAATGTCTCTAAAATGCTTGTTAAATAATGTTGGGAGTATGCACAATAGCCAGGGATGAGGATCTCTATATCTTCCAAAGAAGGAAAATTAGAACCTACGTTATAGATGTACTTAAGAAAAAAAAAAAACTCTGCAGCTAACTTGTTTGCGATCTGAAAATTTTGCATATCTGCAATATGCAACAGTAACTTTTTTATTTTAAGTGAATGCTGTTGAATATAATAGGGAAAGCACTTAAAAAAACCATTTTAATTGTTTGGATGGGGCTCATAGTAGAAAACTTATTGAAAAGTTTCCCCAAACTCTGCTTTTGCTGCAGGTTCCTGGATGTGTCTTAACAGTGCCCCCAAAATCTCTTGAACCCATCTTGAATAAGGATATCACTGTGCCACAAAGCGTATACTTTCCTTACAATAAAAGGGCTTTGAAGAGGCAGAGGTTTTGAAAGAACATGAATGCTGCAGTAGATAAAGCAAACAATTGCAAAGAACCTAAAAGAGGTTGTCCCTGAAAGCGGGGGGAAAAATCACTTTCAGATGTACAGTAATGGAGAAAGAGCAGTAAGGAGACACAGATGAAAAGTAGAGAGGAGAACTCTTAAGGTTCATGAAACAAAATAGTGAGGCATGAAGAAGAGGAATGAGATGAAGGAAAGGAGAAAAGAAACAGCATGCCAAAGGGAGAAAAAAAGGAGCTGACAACTTTTAAGTTGAAACTGCTGAAAAGAAAGGAAAGTTTAATTTTAAGGAAGTGCTATTAGAGGAAAGGAAGCACCAACAAAAAGGGAAAATCAACATATTAATACTCAGCATCTAAGCCTTCCAAAGGTTTATATTTCTAAGTATATAACATGGCAGAGGAAGGACATTCTAACTATTTCATTTTAAACTACTACTGTGAAAGGAATGCAGAAGTGTCTGGCATTTATCTAACTACTAATACACATCCAGTATTTTCTGTTCTAAATGATCATCTAATGTTATTGCTGAAAATTCAAAAGCATTTTCATTCCAGTCTGCTAACTCTGATCCCTCTGGGTATGTAATACTCTGCTTTGGTACATCCTTAGTTAAAAATGACCAGCTATTTAGGGGATTTCTGCGGAAGCAATGGTGGGCTGAAGTTGGTTCAGCAGAGCCAACAACTCTGGGGGAATGAGCAGCTGAATTCCTTGGAATTCCTCTCAGGAGTAAGGAGAGAACCTGGGATTGCCCAAATGTACTCCACTCAATATGCCAAGACATTAAAATGATGTTGAAAGCAAATGAAGATTATACAGGCTGAAGTGACCTGTCTACAGAACTTCACTGAAATGGGATATTATTTTTAAGCATTCTATAAAATGTTAGGCAAATTGCCTGCTCTGCCCACTGCCACATTTTTAGTTAGTTATGGACACTGCCCTACTATGTAGGCTTTCATTTCTATTTAGAACAAATACTTAATCCTTTTTAAAATCTGCAACAAGGGACAATATTTTACATCTCTCTTGGAAAAGTATTGATTTTTCCAGATCATCTTCCATATATGGTTCAGAAATTGTTTAATAAAAATTGTTTAAAAGTGAAACAAACGGGGAGTAAGGATTTTTCCCCCTTTCTTTTTTACTTTTTTTTTTTTACCTTTACAAGAAAACAAATTTTTGGATCCCTAGCCTGCAGGAAAAATATCCCTGATTATGCAACATTTGAAGGATTAGGTTTAGGGTTAGGATTGGGTGAAGATTAGGGTTAAGCTCCACCCAATCAGGACACAACCAAACCTCCACCCAATCAGGACACAATCCCACCAGCATTTAAGCAGACAAAACAGCCACAATCACGTATTGCTCCCAGAAGCACGAAGGTGAAGGTACCAGCCTGAAGACCAGCCTGAAGTATTAGCCTGAAGATGATGAGTGCAACCTCATCGAAACGTCGCCAAGATACACCAACAACTACACGGGAAGAAACCCGAGAAACCAGCTCCATGTATATGTATATGTGTATAAATGTATATATGTATATGTGTATGTGTGTACACACACACCCACACACACACACCTGATTCATTCTTATTAATTTTCATGGGAAATAGGCTGCCTTGACTTGGAGAGAAGTACCTGTCCTTTATTTTCAGTATGATCCTTCCAGCAACTCAAAGACAACAAATCTGTATTTATTTAGCTCTACCTTTACTATTAGAGAACGTATTTTTATTTCTTGGAATTTTGAATAAGGTAGAAATAAAACCCAGAAAAGATCCAAATGAATACTATGAAGATTCAAATTTAATGCTAACCCCTGCTCAATTTCAGCTGGAGCGTTAGTGAGGGAAGTAAAAAAATAAAAAAAAAAATAAAACAGAAAAAGACCATGGCAATCCAGTTTGAAATTGCTGCCAAGGAAATCAACTCAGGAGCTGAACTTGAACTTAGTAATGTGTAATGCTCCCACAGTTTCTGTTGCCAGGCCCATGCTACAATTCTGACATCCTTTAATTGCTCAGCCCCTCCATGCTGCTACTAATTCCACTACCCTGATTGTAGTGGGAAAGAGGGCAAGACTTGGATAAGGAAAGGATGACTCCCATTTATGTGCCCTCTTCCCAAGCCCAATTTGCACTGCTATGAACCCATCTCAAAGCAATACTGGTTTCTTAATTGTGGGCTCTTAGCAATTGTCCTTTGCCTCTTTTCAGAGACATTAGTTCCCCTGGAATGCTTGCTAAGACTTCAGCAAGAATCAAGGAGGCCTTAACACTGGGAAATATTTTTTTCTTCCTCAGCTTCTTCCTTACCAACTGCAAGCAATAAGATATGACGGTGACAAACAACCTCCACTAAGCCTTACCAAGTAAATCAGAATAACAAAACCATAGTGAGTAATGTAATTTTATTGTATTTTCATTGTGTGCTGACATAGTTCTAGGGAGAGAGATCTCTTTTATTTTTACTTGTTGCCATGGAAACTTTATGTTCATCAAATATCTTGATAGAGGGGCTAGCACAGACATTGAGTTAGTCAAAACCAATTTTTATAAGCCAATTACTTTGAGCCTGTGAGCATAAATAAGATGAGGATGAGAAAACAAGGGCACTGAGCCAATTTGCCATTTATCGTGATGCTGAGAAAGATTTTCCCCTCCCAGAAACTAATGTGAAGCTTAAGATGCTGCTTCACAATCCTCTGGAAGAACTGGTTTGTTTCTGATCCCACCTACCTTAAAAAAGCGGAATTTTAGATGGAAAGAAAAAAAGATACTGAAATGGATTATATGAGGGTGTATGGGCCTTTTATGTTATGGATTTTTAATGTTGTAAGCTGTTGGGGATCACCTATGTGTGAGTTGGGTCGCCATATAAATTTGTTTAATAAGTAAGTAAGTAAGAAAATAAATAAATAAATAGGCTATACAAGTAGAATGAAGCAGCCAAGCTCCTAAAGTAAAGAAGACCAAATTGTGGAACATCTATTCTCGAAGCACTGCCTAATATTGACTAAAAGGGGAATACATTAAATACAAAACATTTTAATAGTAATAACTAGTCATGATCATCACAATAAAAATAGATTTAGTTTTTAAAATCTCATTGTGTTTTAAAATCCCATTTTTTAACGAGGCATTCTGAGAGGGGAGCCTTTTATTTTGAAGTTTCAATCAGCCAAAAATAAAATAAAATAAAATGCACAGCCAGGCTACTCACCAATGCATGGCTTAGTTCAAAGATTTGCTCTGGTTGCTAACCACTTGATGGGCATAATTTAAAGTTTGGGTTTTAGAGGCTAGAAAATCAGAAAGATATCCTCACTGTCAGAAGTCTGCTTGCTGAAATTGTGACAAAGGGCCCCCCTTTCCTTTTCACTCCCAAACTATGAAACAGCTCTCTTTTGTCTCAACTCATTCTATCTCTAGAAAAGGAATTAAGGTGTACTACTTTTTAAACCTGACCTTTAAGGATGACTTTTAGTATTTATATATCTCTTAGAATTACACTGTAACTGAGTTTATATTTTTAATCAGTGTACTGACTTCATCAGTCTATTTGGATTCAAAAGTACCAGATTCAAACAAACAAACAAACAAATGTAATAAAATTATTGGCATTTATTTGGAAATAGATTCCTATTGCCATGGGTGTACTTAACATGTTTAAGGACTTATGTCCTGATCTTAATGTTATGTCTCTATATTATACAGGACGTCTGGATGCACAACAATAAAATTAAAGAAAAACGTTAAAACTATAAGCAAAATCATTCTAAAATAAATGTTGTCTACGTATATTTAATAAAAAAAGAAAAGAAGATTCTGTAGCACATTCTGAAGGGTCAAAACCTATTTTTTTAACACTAAAAGACTCTGGAGGAAAAAAATACTTAATAACTGAAGAAGCTTACACTGTAGTTTGCTTATACTTATGCCCAGAGGATCTCAAAGTATTTGTTCATCATACACAAGCACATAGTCTGTTCCTCCAAAGAATACTTTGGCTAAATTAAAACTAGCAAGGTTGTACCACAATTTATCTCAATGGGAAACAAATGTGCCAGGTAGTTTCAAATTCACAAACTCTAGCTACAGACTTCCAACTTATTTTAAGTGTTATCAGCAACTTCCATATTCCAGTCAAAGTTGCATAGCACTGACAAATTCATACAACACTATTGATTGCATAAGGGGCAGACAACCTGTAGCTTTGAACTACTTCTACTAATCCTTCTTTTTTTAGCCTATTCAGAGCCTGCCTGACTTTTAAACCTAAAACCTGGTAGTATAGCTTGTTGTTATTCCGAAGTGGGAAATGCATTTAAATTATATTATAAAATAGGTTTATGATAGGATTTCCACCATTTCTCATCTATGATCTTCACACAGGGAAAGCTAAACGTATTATCAGTTATTTAGCATGTTTGGTTTGAACTTAGCCGTTGCTAATTTACTGTTGCTAACATTGCTAATTTACTGTTGCTGATTTAACAACTTTGTTCAAATATACTGCAGATTAATTACCATATTTTTCACACTATAAGATGCACCTGACCATAAGCCACACCTAGGTTTAGAGGAGGAAAACAAGAAAAAAAAATCAGGCAGAGCCTGAGAGGACCACAGATAGGTGTCCTCTCATGTGCCAGCTCTGCCTAGTGACTCCTGCACTGCGGAAGAGAGACAGAAGAAGAGGGCAATGACAAAGACAGAAGAGGCAGGGTTCAGCACTGTAAAAGGACCCCACTGCTATTCACCAAAGGACTGGCACCGACGCACAGACATTTTCACCCACTTTTTGGGGGGAAGAAAAGTGCATCTTATAGAGAGAAAAATAAAGTATATCTGAAGACAGCCAAAATAGCTCCATGCATTTCAGTCTAGCCAATGGTTTAACAATTCGTTTTGAATTATTTCTCTCTCTCCTCTGTGTGTGCATGCGCGTAGGTGTGTATGCATATGCAGCTATGAGATATAGTGTTATGGAGCTGAACTACACATTTAAACAAAACAAAACAAAATAAAATAAAATAAATAAATAAATAAATAAATAAAAACTAGAATTGGGGAGAATCATTTCAACTATTCCTTTAGGCATGTTTGGGCCTTTGTCTACCTTTCTCTACTCTAGACCTGGAAGTTGAAAACTATCCATCCATCATCCTACACTGAAACAGCATGGTACACATTATGATCCACAACTTTTGCATTTTGTATTTATTATATTTGTTTGGATTTGTTTGGATATGCTGTTATTACTCTGTACCGTGTGCCGCAGGGTTATTTGCTTAAGATAAGCAGCAATATAAATTTCCTAAATAAATTCATAAAGGAGTCAACAAGCTATCAATGAATAGGTCTTCATCCTGCAGTGAATTGAATCAGAATAACAACAACAAAAGCAATAATACATGTCATCCATCCATCCATCCATCCATCCATCCATCCATGCATCCACCCACCACCATTGTATCCTGCTAAATTCAATAGGATTCCTGGCAGTTAACCATTTTGTATGAAAACACCCTTGGTAAATTAGCAATTAAGCATCTATAACAAGAACAATAGACAAAGCATAAAAATATTGTAAGCATAAACTAAAGAAAAGTAATTAAATAAGAGAGCATAATAGAATCATGACTGAATATTCATTCAAAGAGAGGTAGCTCTGGTCAGTTAACAAATGTCCACTATTGAGCTTCTTCTGGAACAAATTCAAGATGGAGGCTAATCTAATTTCAGTAGAGAGGCTGTTCCTTTGTGTGTTGCTTTATGGAAGCGAGATATTACAATCTCAGTCACATTGATTCTGATTAAAGAATGTGGTCTTTCAGACAATAAAGTGCCGAACTATAACTATAGGCAAAAAAAGTAAAAAATAATAATAACGCCTTTAATTGCACCAGAAAACTATTGGCAATCAATGCAGAGCCTCTTCCAGATGTAATGTATTCCCTGCAGTGAGCTCCAGTTAACAAACAGGTGGTTGCATTTTACATTTCGCACCAACTATAGCAACTTTGGACTCTTTCATTCTACTCAGATAATAGTTTCCAGGCACTGAGACTGAGCAGTGATAAGAAGTTGCGTATCCTTAGCATATAGGTCCGTGATGGCAAATCTATGGCACGCGTGCTGGAAGTGGCCCGCAGAGCCATCTCTCTGGGCATGCCAGCTGTCACCCGTTGCTCTTCTGGGTTCCGGCGCACTGGTCTTCATGCGTGCGAGAGTGCCGGAAACTGGAAGAGCAGCTACCCAGCACGCATGTGTGTGCCAGGGAGCTGAGCTTCCGGTTTCCAGTTCATGCATGCATGCCAGCCAGCTGGTCTTCATGTGCGCTTGCATGCCAGAAACTGGAAGACCAGTGTGCATACGTGTGTCAGAAACCGGAAGCTCAGCTTCCTGGCACCCACATGCGCGCTGGGGAACTGCTCTTCTGGTTTCCGGTGCTCCCCCATCCGTGTATGCGCATGTGGTCCCGTTTTGGCACTCAGTTCCAAAAAGGTTCGCCAACACTGATATAGGTGATATCCATATTCTAAAACAATAAGGACCTTTCCCTGTCATTTCATATAACTGCTAACTAGTAGTAGGAAAGAAGCCCAACTGTAAGTCACTCCACAAGATGTAGCTATTGTGCAGCTATTTCCTTCCCCCTCCTCCCTAACTGGAACCGCCGCCTACAGATGAGTGGAACCATTGTGGAACAGCGCCTTCAACTTCCCGCTCTTGCAGATGGTCCAGAAGGATACCACGGATGATTGTATCAAAGGTTGCTGAAAAGTCTAAAAGGACAGGAGTGATGGATTCTCCACATCCAGATCCCAACAAGGACCATCCACTACGGCAACCTATGTTTTCTCTGACCCATGCCCAGACTTAAATCCTGACTGAAAAGTATCAAAATAATCCACCAAGAGTTGCCCCCTCCCCCAACGTATCTGGATTCTTCCTGTGAAAGGGGAAAAAAAACCTCAGAGATCAGATACTAATTATCCAAGTGTCATGTGCCCAGGGAAACAAGGCAGGTAATACAATTAGACAAGCTAAATCTACTTTATTGTATGGCTACATTAACAGAATTGTGCAAGTCTGAAGGTAGAAGCTTCCCATTGCCACTTTTAACAATCTGACCAATTAGACTGGATCCTTCCTAAGTCTCTTCCTCTGACTGGTAAGCCCTGAGAGTCTCCCCCTTCTCTTGTATGATTGCTTCCTAGGCAGCATCTTTTCCCCTCATCCTCCAAATCCACCCACAAATTCCATTGCATCAAAACGACAGATCTAACCAGGGGCTCTTTAATAGTGGTGTACCAGAGCATCTTTCTATGCTGCCAATATCACACTTTCCAAAATGAAATGCTGACAACCTTCCGGCTGGGCATGCCTCCCCAGACTCCCAAAGGGAATCGCGGAGAAAATGGAACAAGGCCATAGGCGTACCTTCCTACAAGATACCTCGCCTATTTCATCAGATTGTACACACCAAAGGCATCCCTGATTACAAAGGAGTCTCAAATATGGATATGTTTACTATTAAGAACCAGAGGTTTCATGGTATGAAACAGCCCACTGAAGGCGTGCAAGGGATTCAGCTTTCATCCTATTGTGGGCCACTAAACTACTGCAAATTTTAATTTAAGGTACCCACAAAGCATTACTGTATATGGTAAAGTATGGAGTAGTTGGTGACCCATAAGGACAGCAGAAGACAGTGACTGCTGGCCACTGCGGAGAGAATGGAGAAGATTAATCATGTAATGCTACCACATCTAATCAATAGGATCACAGAGCACCTATTGGTCCTCTGTATAACAGCTCAGCATCGTTTTATATGAAAGTCTTTATAAATACTGAAAGAAATCCAAATGAAAAATGAACGTTCCCACCCACTACAGAAGCAGCAGCTGATTAATGGGAGACTGGAGGCAGAAGAATTCTGATTGAATCCAGAGAATCAGATGAGTTACAAAATATGAGCATACTGTTCAGTTTAACCTGCTTTCATGCCCTGCCAGCACAAACTGCTGGTCTAATTTTTCCAAAGAGATAGCTATATATATATTGATATATCATGCTTGGATAGCTTGCAATAAGAGAAATGAAACAGGAGGAATACATAAAGCCCCTCTCACTTGTTCAAACAAGAATTGCTGGCAGAACCTTATACACTTACTATGCTCTAGCATCCCTGTTCCTTCTGGTGCCATCCTCAGCATGAGAACCTGGGACTGTAAGATAGGATTACTTATCCATCAGTGTTAGGGAGTATCCAACAGACAGGATAGTCCTTTTGCAGTTACAGAAAAAAAAATGGATGCATGCTTTAACATGTGTAAATGTGGTCAAAACTGATAATCACTGAATCATAATCACTGCCAGGTAAATCATATGCATCAGAAAGCCAGTTGAGGTTGTCTGGCTACCTATCACAGTAACTTAGCTGAGGACTAATTGGAAAAATTTAGAGCCTTGGCTGTCTGTAGCTGATGGGATTTCCTGAAAAACTGGAAAAAAAAAAATCTAGGCATTACAAGGTTTTCTCCCCAGCTAGCTAGAGATCTCCAGTGGCTATCAGCTGGACATTGCGGCAAAGGGCTATAACAATCTCAGAAAGGCCCTCATTGGAAAACACAAACATGGAAGCATTAAACTTGTAGAGTAAGGGTGTCAAACTCAAGGCCCGTGGGGCGGATGGATATTAAAAGTATGGAACTTTGCAGAAATGGCACAGATCTCGGCTTTTCTGAAAGATCTGGCCCATGGGGCCACCCTGGAAATGGCCTTCCCGAGCTCTGTTTTAGCGGCAGAGGGTTTCAGGAGGCTGTTGCAGCTGAAAACGGAGCTCAAGAGCCCATTTTCACTGGCAGAGGGTTGCAAAAGGACATCGCAGTTGAAAATGAAGCTTGGGAGCCCGTTTTCGCTGGGAGAGCACTCGGGCCTACAGGCACCCTCTACACAAGTGACATTGAGCTGGTCATGTGCACCTAGCCACGCCCCCCAGACCTCCCCCAAGGTCAAACACAACCCTCATGCAGCCCTCAACGGAATCGAGTTTAACACCTGTGTTGTAGAGGGATAGCTCATAACCAGAAAGGCACAAGTTTTACAACTTTCTTTACAAAGTGCGTTGCCCCTAAATGGGAACAAGCTAGAGAAAAGGATGGATACGTGGCTATGAATCTTATTTCACTCTTCTATCACAATTATAACAGCTTATCTCCTGAAATGCTCTCTCATACCAAAACACATACGGTAAATAAATATCCCTGCACAAAAGAAAATTAGGGAGAAGGACAGATCTGAACAATGGTTCCTGATACTTACATTGGAGAAAAAAATATATAAACTCTCAGGATTATATGGCCTTATCTGCTGCTTTAAGAACCTAGTGATTAATGGATTTAGCAAAGACCTTTGCATAAGCTGTCACTTAATGTTGGAACTGGAGCAAAAAGTCCACACTTTTCTCTATTATTAATTTTTTTCTCTCTACTTTGTTTTGGTGAAGAGCCTAGGATAAAATTCTTCAAGATGGAAGCTTGCAAGGAGTTCCCTTTTCGTGGAGTAAGTAAAGAGAATCCTACAAACTAAGAGACAATGGGATCTTAAAGGCTTCACTTATACCTGGATAATGCACATTAATATGCTCTGTAAGCCATGCTGCCTGAACAGAACAGATTTTCAAATGTAGATTTTGTACTTCTAAAGCTGACACAATCTGTCTCAAAGAAAAAAGTCAGGATTTTAGAATATATAAAAAACATATGTCAAATCCTGTGGACGTGAGGTCATGCTGAAGAAATGTTCACGGATAATCTGTGCATCTTTTTATACATCACTCCCAATTAAAAAGTTATAATTAGCTAATTATATTCGATAGGGTCAACAGCAGTAAATTGTAGCTTTCAGAAAAATGCAATGACCCAGACATTGCAAAATAGTCAGTAATCATAATTGTGCTGTCTTGGCTGAATGTACATTGTATTTTTTTCTGGTAACCAAATTACACAAGATCAGTGCAATGATTATTCTTTTATTGTTGTTGCTCGTAGCTAAGCCGTGTCTAAATCTTTGTGACTTCATGGACCACAGCACGCCAGGTCCCCTGCCCTCTATTATAGCCTCCCAGAGTTTGCCCAAATTCAAGTTCATTGCATCCATGACATTATCTAATCATCTCATCCACTGCTAACCCTGCCTTTTGCCTTCAATGTTTCCAAACATCATGGCCTTTTCCTATGAGTCCTCTCTTCTCATTAGGTGGCTAAAGTATTTGAGCTTCAACTTTAGTATCTGAACTTCCAAAGAACAGTCAAGGTTTATTTTATTTATCTATCTATCTATCTATCTATCTATCTATCTATCTATCTATCTATCTATCTATCTATCTATCTA
>JANHGC010004740.1:0-10623 GCA_027560395.1 Boaedon fuliginosus | reverse complement strand
CCACCCATCACGGCCTCTCAGCCCTTCTAGGAAAACGGGAGGGGCCGGCCGTAGCCCGTGGCCTGAAAGCTGCGTCCAGCTTCCCAATGCCTCTCCTCTGTCCCCCTCCAGCAATTTGAAGACGACTTTGAGGTTTCTCAGCTCTATGACTGCAATTGGATCGTGGTGAACTGCTCAACGCCGGCCAGTTATTTCCACGTCCTCCGAAGGCAGATCTTGTTGCCCTTCAGGAAACCGGTAAGTCGTGAAATGGCTGCGTTCGTCACTGACGCGTCGCCTGTCCCAGCCAGAGCCCCCATAGACTCACATGCCGCCCCCCAGGACTTCCCAGCCCTCTCCAGGCGGTGTGCAGAGTCAGCCCCTTGGCCCCCAGCCGCCTGGCTCCTCCTTTGGCCCACCTGGGAAGGGGGGAAGGCCGAGGCAACCTGCGACCGCCTGCCGATGACCGAGGGTTGCAGGAGAGGAGAGCAGGCCGACAGGATCCCAGGAGTGGCCCAAAGAGAATGGAAACAATGAGGACATTGTACGGGGAGTCCTCAACTACCACAACAGTTGTGTTTAGTGACCGTTCACCATTACAGCGGCACTGAAAAAAGTCACTTACGACTGCTTTTCACACTTACGACCGTTGGAGCGTCCCCCTGGTGCTCAGAATCCAGACGCTTGGCAACTGACTCGTATTTATGACGGCTGCGGTGCCTTGTGGTCACGCAATCCCCTTGTGGCCTTCTGACATGCAAAGTCAGTGGGGGGGAAACCAGATTCACTTAACGACCATGTGACTCATTGAACAGCTGCAGTGATTCCCTTAACATCTCTGAGAAGAAAAGTCATAAAATGGGGCAAAACTCACTTAACAAATGTCTGACTTAGCCACAGAAATGCCGGGCTCAATTGTGGTCTTCCTGTCTGGAGGTTATTTTTCTGCCCGTTTTGAGCGTTGGCCCGTGCCCCCCGTGGCCCCCGTGCCTCCCGCCCTGGCTGCTTCCCCACCTTCTCCAGCTGGTCCGGGCTTCGATTCGATGCCCAGAGACCCTTTTCTCCTCTGCCTCCCCTGGAGTTTTCTCCTGCCATCAGGTGAATTGCAGCTTCCACAAATGTTGGTGGAAACCCTTCGGAAATTTCCGTGAAACCTTGGGTTACTTCATTTTTTATGTTAGGCGTGGATGTGGTGGCGGCGGCTTTGATGCGTGAAACACACTTTGGGAGGCTCCTTTGAGCTTTCTTTATAAACCATGGAGCCGGCTGGAGTTGGAGAACTTTACTTAAGAGCGGGACCCAACTTCATGGAGCTGAGGGGCAGAAGGTGGAGGCTATTTCTGTTACGCCTCACCCGGGACTTCCCTGGTGATTTGGCTGTAAAGAATTCAGCCTTCGGTTCAAGGCTTGCTTGAATATACTGTACTGACCCTGGTGACAAACTCACATTTTAATGATTTTACAGCTAATTATCTTCACCCCGAAGTCATTGCTGAGACATCCTGAAGCAAAATCCAGCTTTGATGAAATGGTGACAGGTAGATTTGTGCGTTTTGGAAACGTTTTGCTTGCGGTGACTGGCTCAACTCCTTAGGCGGCGTGAAATCCTACTGCAGAGGCCCCTTGTGTGACAACCCCGAGCTTCTTGCGGCCTTTCTGGCCTTTGGGCTGAGCCGGCGGGATTTCCTGTCCCCGCTCCAGTCCCGTGCCTCTGTCTGCAGCCCCTGCGAGAGAGGACCGGGGGTGGGGGAGAGGCCGGCCCACCCAGATGCCTGGAGGGAGGGCTCCGTTTGGCTGAAGCTGCTGGGAGAGACGAGAGTGGGATCTGCCTGCGTCCCCTTGGGAGTCCTCCTCTCTGACCGGACCACCCTATCCCGCCATGAGCCACTAGCTAAGTGGGGAATCCTGTCCCTCCTCTGGATCGCCCTTGGTCAGTGTTCTGGCTTAGGTTGGCTATAAAAAAATAAAAAGGTGAAACATACATATCAGCATGTCTGTAAGATTAAACATACCTATAAACAAGCTTATATAGGTGTGTTTTATTTTACACACATACATACAGGTGGCAACTTTAAGATGTGTGGACTTCAACTCTCAAAATTCCCTAAGCACTAAACATACTGGTCAGGGAGGCACAGACAGATGGCCGGGACCCTGTAGAAGCTGATTTCTGGGAATCTGGGCCAGCAGGATCTAACTTCATCCCCACACTAGCCTGATCCCCTGGGAAAGGTGCAGCTTCCTGCCTTCTCCATTCCCTAGAACAGCTCTGCAGAAAATCATGAAGGTGGAATCAGAAGGACAAGGAAAACGTTTATTCCTCTTATTCTACTAATCACGATAATGTTCCCTCTTTGGGTTTTATAGTCCGACGCTGTGTGTTGTTCCTAGGGACCAAATTTAAGCGTGTGATTGCAGAGGAAGGAGTCGCTGCTGAATCCCCTGGAGATGTGAATCGGGTGATTTTCTGTACTGGGAAGGTATATTACGACCTTGTTAAAGAAAGGAAAAATCAAGATCTGGAAAAAGCAGTGGCTATAATCAGATTGGAGCAGGTAAAACTCCTGCCATGGAAGCTCTAGAACATCTGGTTTAGAAACAATTTTATATTTGTGTGGTAATTCGAGTCAAACTTTGATTCCTTGATTAGTCAGACTCCAATTGGGTTTTTTGGGGTTTTTTTTAGGTGTGCCTGGGAGACACCCTAGTGAAGCATTTGGAGAATAAGATGGGCGGCTGCAGAAAGTGGCATCTTTCTATTTCAGGGGGTTCTTTAATGTTTTTCCTCTAGATCTCACCGTTTCCTTTCGATCTGCTAAAAGAGGAAATTGAGAAGTACGCTAAAGCCGAACTCGTTTGGTGCCAAGAAGAGCACAAGAACATAGGCTACTACGACTACGTCAAACCGCGTTTCCGGACCATCGTCAACCATACTCGACCGATATGGTAACGATGCTTGCATTGGATATCAGTGGTCACCTGAAAATCATTTAGCGCCAGGCGGTAAGCCTGGAATTGGCAGCGCATGGAGCGTGTTCAGCCAGGCGGTTGCATTTCCTCCAAGCTGGATTGGTGGAGCCCTGTGGAATCCAAGTAGACCACATGGGGGAATCTGCTTGGAGCGCCAATCTACCGGAGAGATCTGATAGCTTTGTGGAAACTAGAGTGACGAAGAAATTTGGAAGACCATTTTCCTCATAGAGCTGGGTAAAAGTTGGCCCAACTCCTAGCTGCCCATGTAAGATGTGGATGCTGTAGCAGGGTGGCTAGTTATCTCCTGTACAATCAGCCGTTCATCGGAAATTATAGGGTTAGTAGATATGATTACCTCCACACCTACTTCAGAGAAATCTCTAATTTATTTCCTCTTGCATCTTAAGGTATGTTGGGCGTGAACCAGCTGCTGCTCCGGCCACAGGTAACAAAAACACCCATCTCGTCTCGCTCCGAAGATTTTTGGATACAGCCTTCAACCTGGAGGCCTTCGAAGGGAAGACATTTTGACCTCGTCCTGGGTTCCCTTGCTCCATTCTCTGGAGTGCCTGTATTTATGGAAAGAAGGCCAGGCATCGTAGAGAGAGAGCGAAAGCCAGCTGAGGGTCTCGGTTTTTTAGGCAGGGAAGTAGTCCACTCCTCCAAAATATTATCAGACTAGCTGTACGTACGCTGTAAATGTGCGAAGTAGCTTCTGATTCCATCAATTTGGCTTTAAGAATCACAGCACGGCTACCGCTTAGCAGAGGCAGCCCAGCAGGTCTTGTGCTGTAAGACTGGACCGGTAGTTGCCAACGTTTCTAGGGAACTCTCCTTCTTTGTTAACGTTTGTTAACTTCCTGTATGTATAAACACTATATAGATTTAGCCCAAATTCTGTTTAGGTAACTAGATTACTCCTTAGGGTTGTGCTGAGAGAAAACCATGCACTTACTCTGTGCGTGGGTGTGGGTGTCATCGTCAGAAATCAACAAAATAGGCAAAAGTTGCAGACGAAAAAGATGCAGAGGTAAGACAGATATATTAAAAATACGGTTGTGGGGTGAGTCTGACATACTATATCGGTAACTCATCTTGCAACCTAGCTTGGAATTTTTGGTAAACAAAAGGGTCAAGAAAGCCAGCCAACATTATGCTGCCCTATAGATTGCAAAATGTAACCGCGGGGGTAACCGTAAGGATAATAAAAGAGGATGCATCAGAAATATGCTACCCGTATTTGACTCTGTGGCGTCAAGTTGATGGTGACCCCTTGCAACCACATAGAAAGCCGAGATATTGGCAAAACGTTTATAGAATTTTTCTTTGAGAAGCATTTCAAAGGGAATGACCGAATGCGGCGGAAAAAGCAGCGAGCCCATATAGGAAGGCTCACCTCGGTGGCTCCTGAAATATTTCCTGTCTTCCTTTCAGTAATCAATGCTCTTGTAGCTGGGAAGTGAGCCAAGTTAACCTAAACCTTGGAAAGCAGGCCTTTCTGCTGCGGTTGTTTGCGAGTCGCACCCTCCTGCTTCAAAAATAGATGCACCCAAGACATGGAAAGTAGATAATGCCATGTAGGTCTGGTGTATTTGTGGTTTTATGACAGCCTCATCTTTACGGATTGATCCCAGCATCCTGCTCACCAAAATATTGATCTCCATTATTGTTGTTATTATTATTCCATCTGCAGTTTGATTTGATTTGAAGATTTGCCGTTTAATCCTGGGAGAATGCTAGGCAGAGAACACCTTTTGAACAAACTTAGTTTTATTTTTTATTCCAACATAACTACGCTGAAGTTAATAGGTTTCCCGGATGTTCCTTTTTGGAGCCTTCAGGCCATTTTAAAGAAAACCTAGGAAGTAGTAGAAAACTAGTAGAAAGCATCCTTTGTCTGTGTTTTATTTTTGAAAAATTTCTGAATTCTTTGTGATTTCTATGGTACTCAGCATTCTGAAGGAGAAATATCAAAAAATTTCTGTTGTTGACTCACAATCTTTTAAACGGCACCCCAAATGTCATCTTTCTAGGCAGCCTAGGAGCCCCTTAATCTGCTTTTGATAATTATGCACAGATTTCTTTTTACCCAGCCATACAGGCAGGGAACTTCATGCATGGTTTTATTCTGTGCATAAGTGGAATTATGGTCCGGTTCTCTGTATCATTTGTTGGCCTTTCTTCTAAAATGAGATTTAAGCTGGGCCTCCTGACCTGTTGATGGAAATTCAGGGAGGAGACCAGATGGATTTCTTCCAGGGTGATTCTTTGTACCATGGATGATCCCGTCTTGTGCCTGGGTAAACTTTCAAGTGAGGAAAGTCAAACATTGCACCAGACTAGACTATTTAAGGCTCTTCCTTGGGGGAGAGAGAGAGAGAGAGGGAGACTCATTCTAGGTGGCCCCAAAGGTGCTCTTTCCAGAAGGCAACAGGACCTGCTTGGTTCAGAAATGAAGAAGCTTCTTGGATAAGAAGCAAAATGTTTTCAAAGGAAAAAACCCCCAAGAAAGTCCAACTGTATTCTGGAAAAAAGCAGCCTTGGGACAACCATGGCCTGGACGATTGAGAAGCTCCGGAGATCACAAAGAGCTTCACGTTTGGCAGCATGGAAATATGCTGGAGATTCTGGGTGATCCTTCTCTGCACAGGAAAGGAAAACCTCCTTCATAAACTCTGCTAATTCAACAGAAATGTATTCAATTCAACAGGATACGAGTAGATTGTCATTAATACAAAGCTATACCTTACGCTACTGGCAAAGTCCTAGCGATAATGCAAGAGGCTCTGTCAAATTCGTGGCTACAGCTAATGATGGTAGTTCACGGTAGGAGATAAAACGAGTCATTTTATTGCCCTCTTCAGAAGAGATGGTTATGCTTGCAATTCAGCACTGGAAGTCTCCCTTCCTGTAGTTAAATGCTCTTCTATATGAATCTCTGCTACCTAGAATACTACAGTTCCAGATTGATATGAGAAAATGGTGACTTCCAATCTTTCAAGTAGGGAGCGGCATGCAGTCATTTTGTTTTATGTGTATGTTATTGAATTTATTTGCCACCCGTCCGATAGCAAGCAGCTCTCTGTCTGTATACTCTCTCTATAGCAGGAATGCAGTGGGAAGGCTGCATTCTCAGGAAGCTTCAACACACAACTAAGCAGGGCCATAAAGCGTTGATCATCCCTCTCCCCTGTGGACACGCTGATGACTCAAGAAGGTGAGGGACACTTAAAAAAAAATCAAGATGCGCATAGAAAAACACAAGGACAAAAAGGCTCTAAATAATTAGATATAAAACAGAGAAGTGATTAGCGAATTGGAGACGGAACTGTTTTGGCATCAAAGTAGAAAAGGAGCCCTCCCTTTTTTTGCCTTCTTTCTTGAGAAACGAGTTTTTAAAACAGCAAAACGCAACAAAACTTCAGTAGGCTTTTAAGACGGCCTCTCGAGCTTCTTGGCAAAGGGGGTCCAACTTTCCATCTCCTCCTGAGAGAAAGAGAGTAAAGGAGGGGGGGGGGATTAATAGACCAAAATTCATAGCACCTCAGTGGATCTTGATTTGCCGCATTTCTTAGCCATGAGGGTATGGAGGGTACCTGTGAGATGTTGGAGCCCACACTGATGCCGTTGGCACTTACCGAAATCTAAATCATTAATGTTGCACTGGAAGACGGTCTCCCCGTTCACAATCAGCTGCACGTCGTTCCAGTCGGGGATTTGCTCGAGGACAATTTGGTGCCCGTCTTCTTTTAGCACGGCTGCAGAGAAAGTAGAGCGGGCAGAAAATAGGGGTCGTTCCCAAAGCTGTTGTCACCCACAGTACATGAAGGGCCTCACAAGATTAGTAAGAATAACAACGATGAGAGAGACCTGCAAACAGAAGTAGAACGACTGCGGCCAAAGGAAGCAAAGGCGGCCATCAGGGCCTTGGGCGCAATCCCAATAACCTCTGGAGCACCGCTGGAACACCTTCACCGGCACTGACCGACTCACCACCAGTCAATTCCCAAAGGCAGCTTGGCTCAGAGCAGCTTCCATCCTGCCATGATACCTCTAACACCATCAGGCCACCACACCTGCCTGTGCCGGGTCCTTGGGAAGGACTCGGCAGGTGGACACAGGTGCCCAATCTGGACATCTGGCTGACAATGATAGAATCTCATTTTCCTCATCCTGGGCCTTTAAGTCTCCCCCAAGTTAAAGACTCCACAAAACACGTCTTCCTTGGGGAGTTGTGTGACTCTCGGAAAATCTTTGTTGCTTCTTACCTGATCTGGACAAAAGAAAGTCTGTAAATATGCCTGTCTTATTCACAGGTCACAGAGAACTATGGTTTATGAACCCGCTTATTTATTTATTTTTCTGCCTAGTCAAATAATTTTAAAATCAGGTTTACACAACAAAGACAAAACCAAACAAAGCATTTTTTTAAAAAAAGCAGACACCTTGAGGGTCTCACCCTGAAATAGACCTTGGATTAGACATTGATTGACAGGAGTTAACTTGACTTTCTATCCTCTGCCTTCCACTAATATAAGGACTCTTTAATTTTCACTCCAGCTAGTGTAGATTTCTGTTCCTCTAGCAACTGGGCAAGAAACTGAATTAGAAGGCAAAGTTGCCAACACAATACAGATAATAAATAAATGGATAGATACGGTATTTTCTCCTTAATTTTTGGGGATATGAGCCTGCAGGTTTTGCTCTTTCGGAGAGGCAGACATCATGTTTTCCTTCTTTGGAGAACTTCAGAGTTGCGGGAACTTTTACCTGCCGGTGGGAGTCCACTTCAGCCTTTTTCTACAAGCCAGGCGAGACTTTCCTCTGTCCCCTGGCTCAGGGACTGGGTTTTAATTTAGCTTCTTGATGAATGACAGGAAGTTTCACCAGCAAGAAGTCCGGTTAATTAGGCTCTTGAAGTTTGGGAAAACGTTTCGCTAGACCGGGAGAGATGCCTCAGGTGTTCTTAGTGCTTTCTGGAGAGACTTAATGGGCTTGTGCAATTAGCAGAAGGCAAAAAATAAACTCTTCCCCCTGCGCTGCCACTTCTCCCTGTCTGGTGACGTTTTTCTATTCTGCTTTCCCCAAAACAATAACAACAACAAGAAGAAATGTATATTGGATTATTTAGAGGAGTGGTGTCAAACTCATGGCCCGTGGGCCAGATCCAGCCCACGGGGTGCTTAAACCCGGCCCATTGGGCCAGCCTGGAAATATCAAAGGACCGGCCCGCAGTGCCTCTGGCGGCTAAAATGGGCTGCGTGCGTCCCCCTCACGCCTCGTTTTCACACTCCATGGCCTCCTGCAACACTGCCAACCAAAAACGGTCCGAAAACCACCCACAGAGTGCTGCAGGAGGCATCCGTCCCACCCCCCTGGCCCCCCAGCCCGCAGAGGAGAACTACAATGCTGATCTGGCCCTTGAATAAAACCCAGTTTGACACCCCCCACTCCCCGATCTAGAGAGCGCCAGCAGAGGGATTGATGATGATCATCCGACAGCATGGGGTAGGGTATCATCAGTACGCTGATGATAATCAATTGTATATCTCTGCCCCCGGCCGAACTAGTGATGCCGTTGAGGTGATGTCCCACACTGCTGGAGGCTGTAAGGATCTGGATGGGGACCAACAGGCTCAGACTCAACCCTGACAAGACCGAGTGGCTGTGGATGTTGCCTCCGCATGGTCCGATTGATTGTCCGTCTTTAACACTGGGGGGGGGGGGGAAGAAAAATTACTCCCCTCAGAAAGGGCGCGCAACTTGGCAGTTCTCCTGGATCCACAGCTGCAATTGGACCAGCATTTGGCAGCTGTGGCCCGGGGAGCTTTTACACAGGTTTGCCTGTTGTACCAGTTGCACCCCTTCCTGGACCAGGAGGCTCTTCTCACAGTCTCTCATGCCCTTGTCACCTCTCAGGCAGGGTATAAGTCAAATAAATAAATAAATATTTGGGGTTAGTGAACTGTGTGAACTAACGACCAGCAACAAGGCAGTCATCAAAGTCCTTTCTAAAGAATTGATCTATGTGGCTCAATTCAGACTGGGGGCATTTTAGCGTCCACCAGAAAGTTCTAGATAGTGGGCAGTTTAATTTTAAAAATAATCATAAAATAATTAAATAAGGTCCGAGCAGATATTATGGCATTTGTCTTTCAGTGCCAGTAACAATTTTACATTATACTTTTCAATAAAAGTATAATAAACGTTTTTAGTTTTGCATTTTAACTGTATTTATGTTGTTATAATGAATTTGAATTTTGGCCAGGAAATTCTTGCAAAAATAAAGCTTAAACTTTAATGCACATTCCTGATAAGTTCACCGTTGGGAAACTTAAGGGAAATTTTCTTTAATCAGAAAATGTTTGGGCTCATTAGATCTGCCAAAAAGTGTGACTGATCCAATGCTCTCCGAATTGCTTCAAAATCCCTAGGGTGATTCTTGTCTCGGCATCCATTTAAAATATTGACTTTATTCCTTGTATTGCAGTTATTCAACACACCTCCCTCCTCCTATTCTCCCCACAACAACCATCCTGTGAGGTAAGTTGGTCGAGAGAGAGAGAGTGGCCGGCCCCAAGACAGCCAGCCGGCTTTTACGGCTAGAGCAGGCTCTCTCGCTTTCCAGCGTGTGCGTATACATACATGCAAACACATACATATACATACGTACATATACTGGTTAATATATGTATTCCTTGGTAAAAAATTTCAGGTGGGGCATGAGCTAGTATTCTTGTTCCAATTCTACATCTGCCCTATAGGCAGATTTATGTATAAATCAAGCATTACAAAAAATTCATAAATTTCCCCAATGTTTTATATAAAAAAGCCAAACCTTGACTTTACTCCCCAAAATAAAGAAGGTCAAAAGTCTATAAGATCATTGGAGCTGAGCTTTTATCAGACCCCTCATTATATTATCTCATATTTGTACGTAAATCACATCATTTTGCATCTGGACTTGTATATTAGCACCTGTAATTTCTATGCTACTGCAGGGGATCTGGTTTCACTATCTTGGTTACAGAAAATACCGTGGGCAATTGGATAAGAGAACATGCAGCCAACTAACATAACCATGGACCTTGGCCTCTCTGCCAATTAAGTTTTCTGTTATTACTAAAGGTCTAATTAGATCATCCAGTGGGAGCCGTAATCGAATTTCCCATTTCCTTTGCAGGACAAATGAAGCTGCGTTAGGAAGCAAGTATCCTTACTGTAACCAGGATACAGTAAGAACTCCAGAGGTTGTGGGTGCCTTACAAATACCGAGGGGAGAGCCTCTTCCGGGGAACCACGTCCCTCACCCTAAGTGTCCACAGAAGAGCAACAAAGACGATTAGGGGGCTAAAAGAACGGCTGCTGAAATTGAGTAGGGCTAGTCTGATGAAAAGAAGGACCCAGGGGGACATGATAGCAATGTTCCACTATCTCAGGGGTTGCCGCAAAGAAGAGGGGCCCAATTTATTCTCCAAAGCCCCCGAGGGCAGGACAGGAAGCACCAGATGGAAACTAATCCAGGGGAGAAGCAACCTGGAACTAAGGAGAAACTTCCTAACAGGACAATTAACTGCCAGAGGATGGTCCAATTGCAGCTGTGGCCAAGGGGGCCTTTGCACAGGTTCGCCTGTTGTATCAATTGCGCCCCTTCCTGGACCGGGAGGCTCT
>JANHGC010004739.1:11789-28035 GCA_027560395.1 Boaedon fuliginosus | reverse complement strand
CTATTTATACCCCGCCTCTCTTCCCCAGTCAAGGGGAACTTGAGGCGGCTTATTGGGCATTTAAACCAACCTCTGCTACCATTTGTCAGATTGAGGAAGGTGGCATCGTGCCCACAAAGTAACAGCACACCAACAACACCAAAGATGTCATCCAATACGTTAGTCTTTATTAGGCATCAGCACAAAAAAACAATCAGGAAACAATGATAGCAATAGCAATAGCAAGCGATAAAACATGGTTACAAGGAATCCCATTTTATAGGGTTTTAGTGAGTGGGCAGTCAGGATATCACATGGCTTCCTCAGGAAGCAATTACATGGAAGGAGGTAACAGTTACAGGATTGTGTGGGCGAACTTCTATGTATCCTTCCTGCAGGATGTTCCTGTGTGTAAAGTTATAACACCTGTTAATTATAGTTAACACCTTAGGAAGATTACAGGGTGGTGGATTATCTAAGGGATCCCATTTTTGGTCTTCCTTTTCTTCTTTTCTTGTTTCTGTTAATATGAGAGTCCTAGCGCATCAACTATCTTTTGTTTGGGGTCACTCAGGGCAATTTAAATAGTACCAGGGTAAAACATATGGGAGTTCATCTACTTTTTCTAGATGGTCAATAATATATTCTTTTAGTCTATCTATTCAATATTTGTCTGATTGTCCAAATTTATCCCATCTATAGTCTGGTGGTACCAGAATGTAATTTGGCCAGGTTCCTACACTTAATTGTGTCATTCTATCTTTAGTTAATTTTTCAGTCCATGAACTTAAATATTCTTCATCCCATTCATCTAATAAAATACCCAGTGGTAAAATTACTGGAATAATTGGTCTTAATGCATCTATCAATTCTTCTTTCCTAGGATTTTTGCAACTTTTTTTTACTATTTTTATTCCCCATTTCTAGAATCTGTCTTATCTGGCATTGTAGGAAGTTTCCCTGGTTGTAGTTCCCTGAAACTCTCAAAAACACAGCTGTTCACACAACAACACCAGTTCGCTTCCTCTGAGGCTGGCCTTTTCTCTCTTGAGACAAAAGTACCACAACAACACAGAGTCCACACTTGCTCTAGACTTACTAGTGTTCCCAGAACACAGTCCAACATACACATGCACTTGCTGGTTTGAGAAGTTTCCCACAATCACTCCCCAGACCACCCAGGTACAATTGCATATTCCCTTAAAAGGGGCAAAAGTTTCTTACCTGGGTCGGTGCACCGAGTTGCCTGGTCTGCCCTCAGAATCACAGGGTTTTGATAGCAAATTTTCAAACTCTTTTCTGTTATCCAAAGTCCATGAAAGGCAGGTTGGGTCTGCCTTCGATCAGAAAAGACAGAAGACTAGGCTATCGAACTCGATAGGCACGCCCCCAGTCTAAATATCAATCTTCCTTCTTGAAGGCGATCCTCTCTGCCCGCATTCTCCAACAAGATTGTGAGATGCAGAAAAACATTCCACAAGTCCCAACAATACAAACACAAACTTTAAAAAGAGAAAATAAGTTTATTGCTAGCATTTGCAAATGGACCCCCCTATCGTCTCTCTCAAAATTAGAGTAGACAAGTGACGAGCACAGAAATTAGTTAGTAACAGGTTTATATACAGTTTCTAGTCAAAGAAACATCCATCATCTTAGCCTCCCACCCTTCTCTTCTCTCTCTATTTCAAAGGTAAGAGCACCTACTCTCCTTTTAAGTTCAAACCATCTTGTTAAACTTTTACTCTGGTCAGTTTTCCTCTTCTTTTTCCTTATTTTCTCATACATATGGTTTCAAGTTAATGAGTCAGCGATTGTGCACCTGGTGCTTAATTCATTTTTCCAAGCGGTTTACAGAAAGCAAGATAGCAGAAAGGAGGAATTAGATAAAGGTGTCTTTTCTCATGAGACTCCCCTTCTCCATGTTACCCAGAGAGGAACTGTCTTCTGGAATGTAGGATCAAATACATGATCTTTTAGGAGTCCACCTCACCTCCCTTCAGTTGTGGTATTCAATTTTTTTACCACCGGTAATGTGGGCATGGTTTGGTGGATGTGGCTATGCTGTAAGTGAATCAGAGGTTGTTGTGTTCCACGCCTATAACCCACAGATTGAGGCTCTTTCTTAAAGACACAGACTTATTCCAGGCCGATGAAGTGCAAGAGACAGTTTTACTTTACTAAATTTCTCTGGCAACTTTCCACATTGCTCTGGGCAAGCTGCCAAATGTCCCGATAACACAGAGAGACTTAAAATAATTAGTTCATGGCTGGAGACGCACAGATACAAGCATACAAACAACTGAAGACTCAAAGATTAATATAACTCAGACAAACCACAATACTTTGAAACCAGAACTAGACACTTAATGTATGTGTTTGTTTTTTTCCATTTCATGGGGATGCTTGGTAAGCGGAGCTGCCTGTCGTGCCTCGCCAGCACAACACATCACATTGTTGGCTGGTTACAATGTACCTTATGCAAGACACGGAGTGCATTGATAACAGTGGTTTGCTTCATGATAATAGCTCGCACTGGTGACTATGATTTGGTGATGGTAGTTTGTATTCCAGCATCGGGTGGGGTGCAGGGGAATGACATGCATAGGTGCGGCTGCGCATTACCTTAAAAGGCGCTGGGGTGGTACAAACCCCAGCACTGACTTTGTTTTCCATGAGAAGTTCGCAGAAGCCACGTTGCTGTTCCAGAATAAAGGACTTAGTTGAAAATCCTTTGCTTGTCATAATCCTTTCTGATCAAGAGCTGCGGCAAAATCTGACACTTAGTATCACCTTAATACTATTGAAGAATTATATGAAGAACAGGTCCTAACAGCTACTGGTTTAATCAGCACAATCATGGAGCCCACTGGTCAGAGCAAAATAACCAAACAATACAGTATATGGAGAATAAGAGAAAGGCTGGATCATCATCATTATTATTATTAATCTAATTTATAGGCTGCCCGACTCCCGTAGGACTCTGAATCATCAACGTGCTAGCTATCTTACTGGCTAGAAGAAAGTTACAAGACTCTGGTACAGATGGAAGAGCCAGACAATAGAGGTGGAAGATATCAAGAGAAGATAGCAAAACTATTTCCTAACAGCTTTTTTTTTTTTTTTTAAAGATGATAAGTCAAAGATGATTCAATATGCTTGATCTCTAAATGATTCAGAGTGCCAAGATAATCCTTAGAGCAACACAAAGAATAGGTTCTGACATCATATTCTGAACTCCTGGGAAATATTAGCCAACCTCCAGCAAAAACTGAAAGACTATCACAAGAGACAGTTCATTGAAAAACTGGATGGACCAGAAACCTTTGTCTGCATCTTAAAATACATGAGATGCATTTTGCTACATTTGGGCTGAAAATTCTTTTAATTCCACTACTGAATTATAATGGGGTATGTTTGGATGGAACAATTTCCTCTGAAATTATCAAAAATAGATACAACTAATTTTTAAATTTCTTCATGTGTATTTAATGACAATTCATTTTTATAATTTACTGATGTCAACTCTTCTGTGTGCCGAAGCTATTTATTACTGTAAGCCAATTGTTTTTATGTGGTTTTCTAAAGTAGATGGATTTATTTATTTATTTATTTTATTTTGTGTTGGTATTAGATATCTTGTAAGATGGGAGCTAGCCACAGGGAGTGTAAGCTATAAATTGGCATGAATATTGTTTGGAAGTACATGGCACTGGGAGGTCTATTTTTGGGGTGGAGTGAGAAGTTTAATGAAATATATATAAACCTGTGTGAATTTAACATACAATTCAGTTTTCAGACAAGAATGAGGTAGGGAAGATAAATCACCACACTGAAAATGAGTGAATTTCACACTGAATATAAGCGTGGCAGCCTTGGGAGACTCCACACATCACAAAAATACAAGTGGAGACCAGCAGATTGCTCATACATGTTATAAATCCATATATGTGAACACACACAGAGACAATGGGAATACAATTATCTATTTTTCATTCTTAAATTATACAAGATTAGGAAAAATAAGATTTACAGTAGCAGCCAAGAATGTCCGTAGATCTAGTCTTTGCCAAATTAATCTAAATGATAATATTACCATTGAACAAAATCTAGTTTACCACGCCCAAGTTTTGTTTAGGTTGTTATTTCATCCCTGCTGCCCGTTTTGTGTTTATAGATCAGAGCTACCGTAACACCCAGTGGTGATATTCAATTTATTTTACTACCGGTTCTGTTGGCGTGGCTTGGTGGGCATGGCTATGCTGTCAGTCAATCAGAGGTGGTATTTGCCAGTTCTCTGAATCAATCAAAATTATCGCTACTGGTTCTCCGGAACCTGTCAGAATTGGCTGAATACCACCTCTGTATAACAGCCAGTAAAAACAAAAAAATAAAATTCATCCTATTTGAGGGTATCATGGCCAACTGATGTTTTTTGTGGGTTAGGCCTCCCTTCTTTTCCATTAACTGAGCCTTTTGTAGGACTCCAAAACTGGAGACAGTTGAGGTGAAAGTATTAAGAGGAAAGAAACCAGAGACTACAGTGCTAGTCCTAATATAGTATGTGACAAGTTAAAGCAGTAGTTTCTGAAAATATGCTCTGTAATGAGAAAGGTTTTACTTATTTTCGAATAATATGGATAACTTTCACCATTTGCAGGCCAAAATAAAAAGGTGGGTTAAGGAACAATGCAGAAAATGAATATTGAGTACACCAATTCTACTGAAAAGCATCCAGTATACCTGCAATAAGCCACAGCTGTATATGCAAGCAGCAGAAGAACAAAGGCGTTTTAAGAGCAAAGGAATTTTAATATGATGCTTATATTGTGCAATATTTGCATGTACCGAAAGACAGCCTGAAATCCTCCAATGATGTGCCAATAAATAGTAGTCAAGCAGATTAAAAATGAAACAACAGCCCGCTCTCACGAAAGGTGAGAAGATAATTATTTCAGTACAAATTTGCATCATTTGAATTAGCTGTGATGTTTAGGTGAAAGACTTCCATCATGGTGAGAAAAGGAAAATATCAATGTTAAAATGTATTGGGGTTAAATGTTATTTAAGAAAATAATATACCTCTCAAATCTGATGAGCATCACTGAAGAAGCCTAAAAAGGACTGAAAAGATTGAGGTGTTTTATTATTTTTCCATTTCTGATGGAGATATATTGGTGCACTCTTCCCAAAACCAACTTCTTTTTGAAAACATCATTTTGGAAACTAAGATCTGGTGCATAGAAAAAATAAACAAACAATGTTGTAGAATTGTCCCAGGGTATTAACTATTGTGAACCAGGGAGATGTAGTTCACAGCCCAGCAGCTCAAGGACAGCCCTCAGCTAAGCTTATCCTAGCTGCACAGTTACTTGCAATATAAGTTTCCCATCATCAAGTTTTATCTCTGCACTTAGTCAAGCTATCCTCAGATCAGCTTAAATAATCCAAATTCCAGCTGTGCTACAAGTAGACAGAAGTGTATGATACTATAAATGAGAGCTCAGTACAGGAGACAGTAACTCCATTGTAGCAAATTCAATATGCAAGACAAATTCTCTCATACACAATGTAGTACACAGAAAACATACTGTCTCATTTCTTTTCTTTTGTTCACTTATTAACCTTTTTCTTTTTCTCTGTAACTATAGGTAGTCCTCAATTTGTGACCATAATTGAGCCCAAAATTTCAGTTGCTAAGCAAGGCAGTGAATTTAAGTGAATTTTGCCCCATTTTATGACCTTTTTTTGTTACAATTATTAAGCAAATCACTGCCATTGTTAAGTGAATTGTGCAGTTGTTAAGTGAATCTGGATTCCCCCATTGACTTTGCTGAAAGCCAGCTGGAAAAGTTACAAGTGGTGATCACATGACCCTGGGATCTGCAACAGTCATAAGTAAGTCTTTGGAGCTTTTCAATCATCCAGAGTTGTCCCAAAAGTACTAATGACCGGATGATTGCAAAGAATATAAATTCTTCAATCCCCCACCATTCGGTCAGAACTGAAGATGAGAAGCGAAATGTTTTCAAATAAAAAAACCAAGAAAGTCACATTGTTTGTTTGTTTGTTTTTTGGAAAAGCACATTTGGGACAGGCATAAATGTTAAAACTGGTCATAAATCACATTTTTTTCAGTTGTAACATTGGTCACTGAACGAATAGTTGTAAGTCGAGGACTCTCTGTATTTGTTTTGCTCTTCCAGAATATTTTGTTGACTGATGTAGAAATATACTTCATGTAGACATACTCCCAACCCTTGAAAAATTTCCCCAGGCCACATGGAAGAACATGTAGGGCCAAGAAGGCTTCCCAAATATTTTAATAATTTCTTCTTCTGTTATGTTAGACTCCAATAACAACTTATGAAGGAGCTTTGGAAATCAAACCCCAACTTTTCAGGGTACCCAGGGGGATGAAATTGTATACCCATATCCTAATCCCTGTCCCAAATTTCAGTTTTGTGGTGTACAATTAGATTAGATTCATTATCCCCATTCATTATCCCCACCCATCAGATTGTTTCTTCATGGGGAGAGATCCCCTAAAATCTGACTTTTCATCTCTGACTATTGCTAGGTATATAAAAGAGTTGAATCTTGGGACTATTCATGATAATTACCTCCCTATTGTTTCCAGAAGTTATGGGAAGATCCATTCCTATGATAGTCATTGGTAATGCAAATATCTGCCTGGTGATCCTATCTGTAATATTATGAGGTAGTCTAGACAAGATATTCAGGTACTGGTCAACTTGTAGGAGCCCTGGTGGTGCAGTGGTTAAAATGCAATATTAAAGGCAAACTCTGCCCACTGCTTGGGGTTCAAACCTGATGGGACTCAAGGTTGATTCATCCTTTCATTGTTCTGAGGTCATTAAAATGAGGACCCAGATTATTAGGGAAAATATAAAAATAATGCTGAGATTATAAATTGCCCAGGGAGTGCTGCAAAGTCCTATGGGGTATTATATAAGTCTAAATGTTTTACTACTGCTATTGCTCTTGTTGATTCCTGATACAATTTAAGTTGCAAGATGGGAAGAAGAGTACAATCCCCCCCACCAAAAAAACAAACGAACGACAGGAAGACAAAGTTATGGAAATATCAGCATATGATTAAAACATTTAACAAGGAGCTGGGAAGAAAATGAAAATGCTCAGAATAGAAAAGCTACTATATGTAAATTGAAATTTATTTGCAAAATTTTGGATTGGATGTCAAAGTACAGTAAAAATATGTCTATGGATGATTGCATTCAGTCTGAAAACTTGATGTGTGAGAGGGCTTGATGCATTATGATTGTGCAGATAAAACCCTTACAAAAGATGCTTCAGAATATGTGTGTCATGGCTTCTTGCTATTCAAGAAAGAGACCTGTGGAAGCAGCTTCCAAAACAGATATATGAACTGAAAAAAATCCATAAATGCTTCAACAGTTCATAAAGAAATGAAAAGAGGTGCTTCATATGCACTCCTGTGTCTTCTGAAGAACCAACACCCTTCAAACGATATGCACACAGGGGTGGGTTTCTCCCGGTTCGCTGGTTACCCGCTTCGTGGGCGCGCTTTCCGAATGTCTGTCAAAAGCGCGCTGCACGCGATCGATTCAGAAATTTCGGTGCGGTTCTGCAAGACGCAGCAAGAATTGGAGAGAAAAGAGAAACAGTATGGAGATAGCTGGAGTGGTGGGCGGTGCTCTTGAAGGCGCCACTGGCAGGGTGGATGATAGTGCAAGGCCTGCCTGGCAGTATGGCAAAAGATAATGAGAGGGGCTAATGTGAACGACAAATGAGCCAAAGAGACCCCGTTTCATCCAATGGGCCTGAGCACGGCCATGGGCCCCTCTTTTGATTTCCGTGAGTGGAGGGAGCATCGCTGGCTGGTGGGGGAGGGTGATGGCATCCAGAGTGTTGACCCTGGGGAGACTACCTTGGCAATTCTTTGAGAGAGATATGGGAGGAGTGGCTACATCCCTCTGACCACCTCATTTGAGGAGGGTAGGGCCACAAGGCCATTGGGTCAAATGGCTACTGTAAGACGCCAAACATTTATGGTGGGTGGAAGAGGGTGTGGGGACGATGGACAGCTAACCACCCTTTGGCCTGGTCCCATGAATCAAATACAACCCCAATGGCCGGTGAATTTGTATGGCCTGCCTCCCATAAAAGCTACCTTTGATGGAAGACCAGAAAGAGTGGCTCTGTTTTTTATCCAAGTACTAAGCCATATGGACCAGTACGCAAATATGTATAACACTCAATGGGACATGGTGGTAGATATCACGGCCACATTGGATGGAGAAGCGGCTGATTGGGTAGCAGGATTACACTGTCGACATGCCCCAGAGTTGTCTTCTATGGGCCCTTTCCTAGATGCTCTCCATACTCGTTTCGAGGATCCCTCATGGGCACAGAAAGCAGCCGCTGAGTTGTTAACCATTAGACAAAGAGGATGGCCCATTAAAGACTATATTAAGGAATTCAGGGCTTTGGCCGGGAATCTGACATCTTGGCCTGAGCAATTACTACCCACCACTTTAGCAATGGCTTAGAATGAGACCTACAGCAGGCATGTATGTATGAGAGAGTAGGTCCAGATATCAATGAGTGGTATAAAGCAGCCCTTGAGTTGGAAACTCGTCTATGTAGGTTTCGAGGAGCTGGATCTGGTGGTACCAGATGACCTGACAGAGGGCCAATGCATGGTGGAACGTCTGTGAGAGGGGATGGAGCTAGACCACCACTCCGATGTTTTCAGTGTGATAGAGTCGGTCATAGGGTGATTGAATGTCCTCAATTGAATGTTTGTGGTAGTGATATGGGTGTGCTCGGTCCACCAACTTCAACTCCTAGAGGTACCACGACCTGGGGTAGAGTTGCTTCGACAGAAAGAAGAGTGGTCCAGGCCCAATCGAAATCGTGTGAGGAGGGGTGTGATTTAGAACCTTTGGGCCTTGAGGAAACAATCACTGAAGGATTACAGGAAGATCAGGGGAGCAGCGAGGAGAACCCTATGGTGAGCTCCCCAATCCCACCTTTTACTATAGAAGTGGCTCTTACAGGGAGAAAGGGGTCTATCGCAGTTCCAGCGCTTATTGATACGGGATGCACTTGGTGCATTATAAGTGATACATTAGCAGAACAGCTGGGAATATGGTCTTCCTTCTTGAAAACTCCTATGATTTTTGAACAAATGGACTGTTCTATGTTAGGTGGGAACCCTGCAACCATGGTGACTGAACTACTTAGAATGACTATGGCAACCCATATTGAAACTCTCAGGTTTATAGTAGATCCTCACATGACTGATCCCATAATCTTGGGTTTATCATGGCTGGATAAGTGGAAGCCAACCATATGGTGGGATGGGGACTTTAGGAAAATGAGATTTGCACCTGCTCGTTTGGAAATACCTCTGTTGTTCGGGCTCAGGGATGGTTAGCCACTGACATGCTATCCAGGGAATACAATGATTTACAGGAGGTTTTCAGCGAAGCAGAGGCGGATGTGTTACCGCCTCACTGAGAAACGGACTGTAACATCGAGTTGATACCCGGGGCTGTTTTGCCAAAGCCTTGCATGTATTCAATGACGCCAAGGGGATTAGAGGAGATGCATAAATATATAGATAAAAACCTAGCAAGAAGATTCATAACCCCCAGCAGATCACCCATTGCAGCTCTGGTTTTATTCTGTGAAAAGAAAGACAAAGGTCTTAGGTTATGTGTGGATTTCCGCAGTTTGAATGCTATCTGCAAAGAACCGTTATACCCCTTGCCATTAATCAGAGACCTGTTATCAACACTTTCAACAGGGCATGTATTCACACAATTAGATCTGTGAGAGGTGTATTATAAGATACAGATTAAGGAGGGAGATGAATGGAAAACCTCCTTTAACTGTCCATTAGGGAGTTACCAATTCCGGGTTATGCCATTCAGACTGAAAGGGGCGCCAGCCGTTTTCATGCAATTGATTAACTCGGTGTTGCATGATTTATTATACAAGGGGGTGCTAGTATATCTAGATAACATCCTTATATATTCATCAGATCTAGAGTCACATGTTCCGCTTGTGAGGGAGGTACTGAACAGGTTGTGGCGGGAAAAATTGTATGTTAAACTGAGTAAGAGTACTTTTCATCAAAAGACATGGATTACCTTGGGTTCAGAATTTCAGCAAAGGGAATAGAGATGGATCCCTGGAAAGGGGAAGCAGTACTACAATGGCAGATACTCAAGACAAGGAGGTAGTTGCAAGCATTCCTGGGATTTGCTAATTTTTACAGAAACTTTGTGCCTGATTTCGCCCGTTAACTGATTTATTGCATACAAAACATCTTGACCGACCAACCAAGCCTAGGACTGTATTACATTGGGATAGTAATTGCACCAAAGCTTTTGAGGAATTAAACAACTATTTGCTCGTGAGCCATGTTTACAGCATCCAAATCCTAATAGATTATTCATTGTGCAGGTAGATGCTAGTGACATGGCAATAGGAGGAGTGCTGTTGCAGGAAGATAATTATAACAGATTAAGGCCTTGTGCATACTTCCCAGAAATTGACTCCAACTGAGCGAAAGTGGGCAATATGGGAAAAAGAGGCCTTTGCAATTCAATGGCCATAGAGTTATTAAGGGTTGAATTAAAATCATCCCATAGCCGAGCTGAAATTATCTTTACCTAAATAAAATTATTGTTCAAAGTCAGTTGGACTGACAAAGAATATGGTATTTCCTTTTTCTGTCTGTTTTGTATCTGTAACATAGAAAATAGTATACAAGCATTATGTATTTATCTTTTTATATATGCAATAGATGTCTACCGAAATAGGAGAATTAATTCCTACATGTCCTGAATTTATTAATGCGTCCATTTTCAAGAAATCTGAAAGTGTATTATGGCTGCGTCAATCTGAATTAAAGTATACATTTTTGTTTACAAACAATAGGTATGCACATTCCTGGAAATTAAAGATACTGATGCCAGTAATAAGTTAATTTAAATTCTAAGTAAAAAGGAATAGCTAAATATTTACTAACAATGTACATTAATATAATTTGTTTGACAGAATCATCCACACAAGCAGAAGTATTGGTAAAATTTTCAACACTGATTATGTTTTCAGAAGTAATACTTATTAAAAGAGGATTAGTCTATATTCACATTTGAGGGAAAGCTTATCAGAAAAAGGAATGAGACTCGGCTGGCAGCATTGAAGTTTTTATTTGTAGTTGGAAAATGTGGCCTACTAGAGATAGCCTTTCACAAAGCTCTTTTTGCCATGAAATGTCAGCTCAGAGTGTTTATTTTTTTTTTCTACCCTAGCCAGTATTAATGTTAGGTTAAACTTTTCCAGGTGATATTTGTAAATATTTCATCTACGTATGACTTTATTTTCTGCTTTCTCCATTTTAACTGTGAAAGATTTAATTATGTGGGGCAAATTTGGAGGTGCCATCTTCAAATCACAGGTTAATAATGATTGCTTAACCATCTTACTTGTTAAATAAGCTCCTAATAACATCATGTTTCAAAAAGTCTAATATCACTGTTCCAGTTTTAAAATTTCTATAATCATTTTTACAAAATCTGATTCGATGTTAAAAATTGTTGCTCTTCAACATTTTAAAACCTATGTAAGGCAATTAAAAAGTGACCATTTTTGTGTAAATACTGTAGGTAAGACAGAATAATGTTGAGATATACTCTATCTCCTTTTTTATCTCCATATTTACTAATTCTATTAAATTTAGTTACATTTAGATTAATAAAATCTACTTGCATGGTTATAATTTTGATGCATTATAAAGACATATTCTACAGTATTTAACAGTTTACCCTTAATCTATAATTCTTCAAGAAATTTAAAAATCCTGAAAATATTTTAATATTAATTCAATTTTTTAGGTTTTGTATTACTTCTTTTAATGTTGTAAGCCTCCCGGAGCCCTGAAGGAGTTGGGCGGCCTAAAAGTCTAAATAATAAATACATAAATAATAAATTCTTGTAAAAGTAGAAAGTTATGGAAAACTATCAATGAACTAGACCAGATTTATATTATTTTTAAAATCAGTCTATTAAATTCTAATCATAAGTAGCGTACAATCAAATGTCATATAAAAACTTGCAGATTAAGTTTATAAATTTAGCTAAAGTAGGTTAGATGTTATTTTGACTTCCATAAGATTTTGTAGATGAAAAAGAAGAAAGCAATATGGGGTGTGGGAGAATCTAACACTGTTATAGTCACATAGTTTTGGAATTAAAAAATACAACCTCATAGTTATTTTTCTTCCATATTGTAAAGCATCCATTCAATCTAATATATCTAACGATTATGACTGACAATATAATAAGAAGCAATATTTAAGCTGAATATGTATTAATTCATTTCCCGATAGGTACAGCATACTATTTAACATGAAATATATCTATATTGATGTTTTAAGCATCAATTATTGTTAATTCAGTGGTGATAGACAATCATCAATTCTTAAATTTATTCTGTGAGATATCCTAAAGGGACCTTCTTTGTTCTTACTGGTATTAAGTGGATATCATGAAGCCACATGTGGAACTGATAACATGAATGTAGTGTTTCCTCAGAAGGTGTAGATATTCTTGTTTTATATTCTAATATCTACAATGATAATATTTCAGTCTTGAATCGTTATAATTGTTTGACTGAGATTGTGGTACAAGTCGTATTGCAGGAAAAAAAAGAATAGCTTATGTTAAAATGTATTTTATTAGTTATCAATGTTTCTGAGAAATATTTATATATGAATGGGAAAGTAAGAGAGTGCAACATATATCTGTGAATTCCACCTTCTACAAGGTAGCCGCTTACTATATCTGAATGTAAATTGTGCTGCACTAATATGAAATATTTAATAGATATTGAATTTAAATCAACCTAACCTATTGCATAATACTGTATTAAATGGATACAATAGAAATAGCAATAACAATAGCACTTAGAATTATATACTGTTTCACAGTGCTTTACAGCCCTCTCTAAGCGGTTAGAAACAATCTAACCCTAACAATCTGGATCCTCATTTTACCGACCTCAGAAGGATGGAAGGCTGTCAACCATTTTGCCTCTTTTCAGCTGCTGCTCTTGCTATTGGTTTCAAAGTGTCTGAAGTCACATTTATTCTTTAGCAACTGGTACAGAAATTCTGGGTGCCTTCTCCCAGGCATGTATGATTTTCAGAGCCAAACGCAAAGTGCCCTGGGTTGTCTTTTGAGGAAAACAATTTTCCTAAATATTTGGATTTAAATAGCTAACAATTACTTTGCTGAGAACATTATGACTGGATCTGAATACTATTTAGAGAGTGATTTAAAATGGGTTTATGATGCAGCCTTAATAATTATATTATCAATTTACACAGTTATCAAATTATGTACTGTAATAAAGATAATACAGTATGTTCGCTGTGAAACTTTACTATTTTTCAGTTTTCAGTTTTAACATGTTTTTCACTTCTATTTTGTGATAACATTATTATAACATCATTATTGTTTCATTAAGCACTAGCATGTTAGAGTGTGCAATTTCATTGTAATTTTTAGCTAGAGAAATAAAGGTAATGCTTTTATCAGACCTGTGCAATTTCAGTGGCTTTGGGCTCTGTTATAAGTCTTTTGATTTTAGTCAATTGATTTTCGAAAATTGCTATAAACTCCATAATGATAAGAAATCAGAAATAAATTATCCTGTGAGAATGTCACTGAAAACGACTAACTTAAATTAATCATGCTGAGAAAACAGAAATTACCTCACCTTTCACTATCCTTATAGTGAAGTATATCCTTAAGTATATCCTTATACTTAGTTATCTCACTTAGAATACAATCCTCGGGTAGGTGGAATATAGGCCTTTTTATGAATTATTCTACATATTATAATTTCACTCAATATAAAATACTAATGCACTTTTTCTTTTCTTTTTTTCTATTTGAAACACAAACCAGTCACTTTTCAAAGAGGAGATGGAGGACTTATGAGCAATGGAAGGTATACTTGTAATTTACAGATCATACCTCTTTTTGGATTTCTCATATGTTTAACTCATTTAATTTTCTTCCTTTTTTTAGGAGATAGAGACAGAGAGAGATGATCAGAGTAAAAGTAGCAATTCTAGCAAGAATTAAAAGGATTAAACTGGGTTTTAATGATCTGTTGTACACTTAAGGAAATCAAGCCCAGATGTTTGATAACTCCCAGATGCCCAAGAAGAAATTAGTAGAAAATATAAGAAGGAATGTATTCATTTGTTTTCAGGATAGTTATTGCATTAATTAGGCATTAGTAAATGAAGTTGCTGTTGTTTAAGAGACCTTATTGGCTTCCATTAAATTGCAGTGAATGAACAATTACACACAATCGTTCACAAAATAAGTGATTCACAGAAGATGAATAAGTTGTAAATTGATAGGACTAGATTCTACAACTTTAGTCACTCAATTGAAATTGATAAAAGTTGATAACAGACCCATATACCCTCATATATTTTCTCAGTGCCAATATGGAGACTGTAATTAGGATCTGGTAATAACTTCCCATCTCCCATTGAATCAATATTTTAGCAAAAAAGGGATTAAGTCTAATGAGAGCACATAAATGAGAAGCAAGCTGTGTGATCAGCTTATTGCCGTTTCTATAGAAACCCATACTTCTCTCTGAAATTATACAGAAGGGATTATTGGAGGTGCAAGAAAAAAATTTACTGTCATAAATGTTATGTACAAACATCTGATGAAATTCCTAACACGAAATTCTGATACCCACTGTTACGTTTTGCTTTTAAAAATGTTAATATGTATACTCTAAATTTATTTGCTTCATATTTTCTCTTTATTTATCTTACCAAATTTTAGGAACAAGATTAAACCTAATGTACATCCCATCCATTTGTTTCAGTCAATGCACATTCTGTCTTCAGTAGTTTATAAAAATTGAAAATAAACATATGGAAGTCTGCTGTCATAGGTAGAATTGATACTTTGAATTTTCCATTAATCCCATTCAAACTTGCTTGCTTTTAAATTCATGCAAGAGCACTCAGAGGAAAATCTAGTATCTTCTAGATAACAGTCATACATTTGGTATGCAGGAAGTGAAAAAATAGTCACCAGAGAACTGGAAATGGTTGATATAGAACAGTCTCTTTGGATGATTATTCCCTTGAGGTAGCAATTTATCATTTCCTCCTGGCTTAGGATCTTTCAGTGGTACAGCCTATTCTCCAGACGATCCAGCGATGGGCTCGGTGACTTCATCGTAGGGCTCTGCCCCTTCCTCAGGCAAGTCTAAAAGCGAAGAGGTGGAGCTCCCAAATTCCAGATAATACTTGCCTCTCGATGGTACTGGTCTGCGAATCACTTCTGCAAAGGTTTTTTCTGGCCCAACCTTTCTTTTCAGCCTTCTGGGCTTTAGGGGGACAAATTACACCGCCCCCCCCCCCACCTCCGTGGGATTAATAGCCAGGAGGTGGTGGCGCCTTTCTCCTTAGCCGCCTTCCTTTTCTCACATTGTGAGGCAGGGGGAAGGCGCGAAGAGCACGAACGGAGTCGTGCCGGGTCTGCCAGACCCCTGGGGCTGCCAGGAGCTGGGAGAGAGCGACCGCTTCTCCCTTGCCTCAGCCGACAGCAAGGAGCCTCCAGAGCGCCGCCCGACTCTTCGTCAGGTAGAACGAGCGGTCCGCCCCCCCATCGCGCAATCAGCGCCGGGCCGCCATTTCGCCGCTCGCTCTTTTCCCGCGCGTGGGAATCGGGCGCATGCGTGCAGGGCCCCAGGCTTGCAACTACTGCATTCCCGCCCTTCTCTTGCCTGGAGACAACAGCGCCAGACTCAGGTCTCGTCAGGCAAATGCTGCGAGGCAAAATCTTTTTTTCCTCAGGCAGCATTCCTGGAACCGCTAACTGTGAGTGGGGCCCAGATCGTGGACAAGCCACCATTAAGGGTTGGCTGCGGCCTGCCAGGCCCAGACAAAAAAAGGGGGGGTGCAGCGTGTGTGGGTGAAACCATACTGCCCGCCTCAGCAAGGGTATGGAAGGTCATGAGCTGATTGCTGTGCCCTCCTTGTCTCACTTAGTGTCGGACATTAAAAAAAAATGCACCGCTATTCCCTCAATGGGAATGCATAAGGCTCCATTCGTGGTGTTAGAGAGGTTTGGCCCCTGGGAATTATGGCCTGTTATTCTGCCCCTTTTTTCTTCCTTCAGGAAGACAAGGGCATTTCCCCAGATG
>JANHGC010004739.1:0-10573 GCA_027560395.1 Boaedon fuliginosus | reverse complement strand
CGGGGGGGGGGGGGGGGGGGGGGGCAGGAGAGAAATAAAATGGCTCATCAAGGCTTTACAGAAGGCAGACATTTCATATCATTGGTGGGGTGGATATGATAGAGAAGGTAGGTCTCCTGGGTCCCACCAAATGATATTGCTGAAATGACAGAATCTAGAAAATACCTACCTTGTCAGATCTTATTAGATTGGCAAAGATAACCAGAGACAAATGATCCTGCTGTGCCATTAAGAGCTTTAAAGCTGATAGCCAGCCTCTTGAATTCCATCTAAAAAACCACTGCCACCCAGGGCAGCTTGCAAAGTACAGTGGAACCTCAGGCCACGAACATTTCTGTTCACACCCAAATCGGATGCCGACCAAAAAATCTGGTAAATGTTTCCCTCTCGTCTCGAACATCCTCATTTGGCAACCAAACACAGCCACAGTGATTTTTCCTGCTGCGGCAATTTCTCCTTTTGCACCATTTTTTTAATGCATATGCACAGTCTGTCTTGCTCCAATCATGACCAAATCAATTGCGACCGAAGTCCTGGAACAGATTACGGTCGTGACCCAAGGTTCCACTATAATGAATTGTCATCAAGGACAGCCCTGTGTAAATTGCAGTAATCTCAGCCACAGTGAACCACATGGTATACAAATTTAAGAAATAAACAAGAGATGACCATGAATAGGGTGGTCCAAGCTTCAGGCAGGAGCTATGAATCTAGTATAACCTAAAAATGACACAACAGCTCTGTTTGAAGTGATAACCATTCAGAACCAAACATAGAACACCTGACATCCAAATTTCCCGAAAATCCACAGCCACTCAGTTAGCCATCTGAAATCTGTAGTTCTAACCATATAAATCAAAACTCTTGCAATAATCCCATTGATTAGCTAAATATATAGGAACAGATATGACATAACCTGGTTCCAAATCCATCAGTTCCAGTTAGATTATGACGTTATGTATCATAAACAAAAGGATAAACAGAAATCATTAGAATTGAAAGTCAGTGCAATCACTTTCAATAGGTATAAAACTAACAATGCAGTATCCCATCCAGCAACCTGGCTTTAGCATTCTACTCTAAGCAATTCAGTGCAAGAATCTGAATTAAACTATAGTATAAGTAATTGATTCCACTATTACAATGCTCCCATTTTTAAAAAAAATATTTCTAACATGTCTGCCTTTTTAAAACTTAAACCAATTAAGTCCCTCCAGTCTGGAACAAGTGGGAGTACCTCTTTATATTATTCTGGGTAACATCTGTTCTGATCCTTGAAAAATGCAAACATATCCTTCCTCATTCTTTTCAGAGTTAAACATTCCCAGTTCATTCAGTCACTCTTTATAGTCCCTTGATCATTCTTTTCTTTGAACCTATACAATTCATCTATCTGCCTGTGAAATGGGAGGTGTGCTCAAGGTGGGCCTTCTCTAGCAAAATAAAGAATTAGCTTTTAAACTGCATTGGATCTGCACTGTCTGTGATATAAAAATGCTATAAATGAATGATTATTTTAATTTGGACACTTGATTTCTGATTCATTATTTCTATATTTGTCTTTTGGCACCCCTATGAAAATAATAATTCATATTTAATTTTATTCAGATTAATTAATAGTTGTTCTTCTATTATACCATTTTTCACAAATGCTATTGTAAAACTACAGGTCATGGTATATCAGGGTATTTCATTTGTTTTCCTAAGCATATAATTTTCACAAATTGGTCTTGGCTACGCTATTCACTTTTCCATGTGAGAATTTGGTTTATGTCTTTTATTGAAATAAAATGAGAAATAAAAAGACTTTGCACTGCATTAGGCTAATCATTAATATTTTGGTAATTATTTTGGATAAATAATATTTGCCCATTTAATTTTATAGTAATGAAGATCATTCCCTAGTATTTCACTCAGTGGGTTAAAATAATTTTGATGAATAATTAAATCATTTCATCTTTTATTTTAAATTTAAAGCAATTCTATGTTTTAGCATATTTCAGGTCTCAGTTAGATGAAGTTCTTCAAAATGAAAAAAAATTCCAAAATAATTTATTTTTATTTTGTCTTCTTAAAATTGTCCAGATGATATTAAAAATAAATGCATTAAAATAATATTGACCAAGACTCTTTCAAAAGAATAACTGAAGATATTTCTGTGTTCATTCAGTAGTTTGTGCAGTGCTCGCAAGATGGAATTGGCGGGGGTGGGGATACAAGGAGATTGTTTCTTCTGTGATTTTTATCATATCCCTTGAGCACGACAGTGTCATTGGCACTGACATAAAATGAACAATTGGAAATAGTGTTCAGGACAGAAATATTCCAAGCTTCATTTTCACAGCTGAAGATATGGAGGAAATATGGCTTTTAAGCAGTGAGATGTGAAGGACAAGTGCAAAGTTTGTCAAAGATGCTGATAGAAAGGCATAGGCTATACATCATTTTCCCTTCACTGGCTCATGGAAACTGTCTCAGCTGAAAAGCAAATGTGCAGCATGATATATTTATTTTTCATATTAAAACCTTGATAGCTTAGTATTTTTTCTTTATATTACTATTTTTTCCCTTCCATTTCTCTGTTTGCATCCCAGATGTGCTACCTCCAATGCCAGGGGATAAAACTGCCACAATGCTTTCTGATGGAGCCATTTATAGCAGCATTGACTTCAGTACCAAAACTAGTTACAATAGTTCCACCCAAATAACACAAGCTACTCCATATGCCACAACACAAATACTGCATTCCAACAGCATCCATGAATTGGCAGTTGATTTACCAGATCCTCAATGGAAAAGTTCAATTCAGCAGAAAAGTGACTTAATGGGATTTGGTTACTCTCTTCCAGATCAGGGCAAAGGCAACAATGGTGATTCTTGTTCTTAATTTTCTTTTATGTATATGTTCTCTGCATGGAAAGAAAATTATGGTTTATCCACTTCTGTTCCCACTTCCTTTAATGTATCTTGCATGTATTCCAAAACTTTACAAATTCAACTAATTGTATTATGCTATTTCAGTTTCTTTCATCTTTTGCCAGTTTCATATATTTGCACTGCATCCTGCTACCCATATGACACACTAGGTTAAATATTTAATACATCTTACTTATAAACTGATAAAGAGTTAACTGCATGTTGTGCATGTGCTATAAACTAATCACAAGAAGGTACTATGACCTTTGCCCTTCAACCCTTAGCTTTGCTTTACATCCCTGACTACCGATTGGCTGAGGGATTGTCTAATAGAATGCCACACAACCAGTCACAAGATTTCAGCACCACCAGCTCTCACAACAGTTCAGAAAGGAGTGACAGCCTCTCAGGTTGGTTTCAATACAATGTACATAAGAAGGAAGTTTTTATTTTTAATTCCATTTTATAAACCTGAAAGACTCAAGATACATGATCAATTACTGGGTATAACTTTCATGTAAACATATATCTGAACGAGTCATATATAATCATATATGAATTGTTATTTTGCTTTTTTGAAAAATATATTTTATTTGTTCAATTTAAGAGGCTAATTTAGAGAACATATAAATTATGTATGAATTTATTTCCTATATATCTGAGCATGAATGGAAATTTTATTTCATAAAATTTTCACCTTTCTGGAGCAGTACTTCCTTTCTATAAATTAATCACTTTACAGCTTTGATTTTCTGTAAGGATATTTATGAGGGTTTTTTATTGTATATACTATTATTAGACACATATTCTCATGCAGCATCACAATATCTCTAAGGTCCAGCATATCAGTAAATTCAGTAGTAGAAATATATTGGAATTGAAAGATAAGCATTTAAAATATTTGGAACTATAACCAAACTTAAAGCAAAGGTTGTATGCTGGATATTGTAGTGTAATTATTATATATGCCATCAAGATGGGTCACAGTACATAAACCACAGTATAAAATCCCATTGCAATATAACAAATTATATTATGTGTACCATATTTTTTAAATCAAATTTTAAAAATGTGTGAAGTTATTTTTACCATTTCTATTGTCTTGTCAGTTTCCATTTTTATTATTCTTTACATATTTCTATATCTGTGTATCTTCTATAAGCTCTGTATTACCTTTACCTATTCAGAATTCTTCTGTGTAATTGCCTAATTCTGTTTGATGTTTCATTCTTCTTTGGCATATAGCACATTATAACCAAATATAGTATGATCATTAAGTCTCAATTTCCATAAAATAGGATGTAGTCTCATCATGGATATGTGCATACATTATCATCTATTTTTTTTCCATTCCTCCATGTATAATGTTTCTTTTTCATAATTGGGAGGGAGGCTATGGAAGTGAATATATTCAAAATATTATACTTATACATGATTTTTGTATTTTTAGCTAAATGCTGCAAACCTATTCCAGCAATAAACTGAGTTTTTTAGAGTTTAACACCTACACTTGGCTTTGTGCCTGGAAATAAGCCAAATGAATCATATTTGGGGTTGTGTTCTTAATAACTGAGAAATCACCCTGAGAAACAGTATTATAAATACTCTGTGTTTTGAAGCACTTTGTTCTGGTGTTTTATTTTTCCTAACACATATTGCATGAAAATTTAAAACAGACAAAATAAATCTATAAATACAGTTTTGACACAAGAACATTTTAACTTTTATTCAGCTTACAATTCATTCTGATTAAGTTATATGGAGTTTGCTAAATGAAAAGAAGTAATGCTTGACAAGTATACAGGATCTTTTCACACCACACCACTCTATTATTATTTCTAACTTGTGTCAGCCATAAAATCTTGCTGCTGATATTAGTAAAATAAAAATAGAAAAAAGTTATTTTCATGCTTTCACTCTTTTTTTACATGTGCCATCTGGAATCAAAACTCTTTCTGGAAATAGAAACATGTAAATAATTAACTTAAACTTCTTCATATTTTTGTAATGCTTCTTGATTTCAGGTGGGAAAGGAGGAAAGAAAAAGAAAAACAAAAATACTCCCAAGACTCAGAAAAATAATGGGTCTACCTGGGCCAGTGTTCCTCTCCCACCTCCTCCAATACATCCACTTCCAGGAACAGAGTTAGAACACTATGGGGTGGATCCCCAAGAACAAGGGTAATGTATTTTCCTTTGAACAATTTTGAATCCAGTATCTGACAGCTAAGGCTGTCAAATATTGTCAGATGGGACAGCCATTTATTATGAAATTTGAAGAGAGATTGTAAGTGTAAGGCTGTTCATATACATTTATTACAATAGTGTTTTAATCCATCTGGCTCAGTAGTCCTTGCTCCATACACTTCCATTACAAATGTACATTTTCATCTCTCTACTGAAAGTTTAAGAGAAATTCCATTTCAAATGATCTTCCATAAATAAGAATGTTCCTTTTATATCCTTAATTGCTACTGGCAATGCTATTTCACTTCCAGTATGGTTTCTTTATTCTCCAAACTCTATTTCTCAAAGAAATATAGTGCTTAATAATTCACATCAGTAGCATGGACCTCATGTAACCATTCAAAGTTACAACAGTGCTGAATAAATAATAGTTATGACCAGTCCTCAGCATTTTGACTGTGCCAGCAACTTGCAATCACATAATTGCAATATGGGCACTTGTAACCAGATTCCACTTGATCAATTGCATTGCCTTACAATCATGTGATCGCCATTTGCTATCTTCCCTACCAGCTTTCCCAGAAAATCAATAAAGCTAGCAGAGAAAGTTACAAGCTACTAGGGTACGTTTCCCCCATCTATCCACCCTTCCCCAGTCCATCTGTGTTCAAACCATGCCGAACACACAGACCTTCAAGCCTCAACACACCTCCCTTGTACTATCACATATCCTCCACGAGCCTAGCTGTACTTCCCTCATATCCCCATATATGCTCACGCACCTTCATAGACTCTTCTAGGCCTTGCCAAATTTCCCTCACACTCTTGTGCACCTCCATTCATCCTTGTATATCCTCCCTGTACCTTCCATAAATCCTTGTACATCACCATGCACTCTCCGCAACTGTCATGCAACCCTGCGCCACCCTCACCACATCACCTTGGCACCTTGCACACACTCACACACCATCCTTAATATTTAACATTAATTGTCTGTCCAGTTATAAATAATACTAGCAAAACACACATCTGCATTTGTCCCATAGTTTGCACAATTAGTTGTTTGCTTGACATTGCTGCTCATGTCAGCCAAAGGAAGGATATTTTAAAGACACTAGCAAGTGGTTTTTATGGTTGATTAGAACACTATCAGAAATATCAAAAGTCATAATAATATTTTTGAAAAGGGAAGAAAGATAAAAATCTTAGATTTACTGAAATAAACAAGTGACATGTTTATTCTAATTCTGCAACTGTATGCTAATACTTCGCTTAGTAAATACCCTTTAGCTTATTTATTTTATTAGGTTTATATCTTACCATTTTCCTGCAGGAATTCCATGCAGTATACATTTATTCCCCCTGTGTGACGCTTCCAGCCTCATAACAGACCTGTGTTGTAGTCTGAACATTCAGAAAGTCACCCTGTGAATTTCATGGTTGAGAAGAGTTTTAACAACAAAGATGGATATCTACCATCTCTATTACATAATTGTTAAAACCTTAAGACTCACATGTGAACCAAAATAATTTATTTTGTAGGTACAACGGTGATGATTGGTGCCCACCTTTACCAGTCCAGACATATTTGCATCAGGGAATAGAGGATGAGCTTGAAGAAGATGACAGAGTTCCTACACCTCCTGTCCGAGGAGTGGCTTCTTCTCCTGCAATCTCTTTTGGGCAACAGTCCACTGCAACATTAACTCCCTCTCCTAGAGAAGAAATGCAACCTATGCTTCAGGCCCATCTTGATGAGCTGACCAGGGCATATCAATTTGATGTAGCAAAGCAAGCATGGTAAATGTGACCATCATCAAAATTCACTTGCATAAGGTTTAAAAACTGATAGGTCCTAGCTTCAGCAGATAGATATAACTGTATAATAAATAATTTGTTAGGTCAATTATCTAATGGATATATGCAGATTATTTCCTCTTGATATAAATCATGACATAAATGGCTTTATCACTCAAAGTACCAACTAATGAATATGTTTCTTGATTTATATGATCATTTCTTTTTTTAAAAAAAAGGTAGGGTGATCTACTTTATTTAAGGTGAGTTATGAAATGGATCCCATTGCCTCCTCTATTTCAATAGCCCATAATGTGTGTGTGTGTGTGTGTGTGTGTGTGTGTGTGTGTGTGTGTGTGTGTAACTCTTTGGTTATTCGGGTTTTCTCCCACATAAAATTGGAAGAATCTTGGCAACGTTTCGACGAGGTCACACTCGTCATCTTCAGGCTAGTCTTCAGGCTTCAGGTTAGTACCTTCCGCTTCGAGCTTCTGGGAGCATAGTGTGATCCTGGCTGCCTCCTCTGCTTAAATACTGGTGGGGCTGTGTCTTAATTGGCTGGAGGTCTGGCTGTGTTTGGATTAGTCAGTGGTGTGGTGTTGTGTCAGCTTATAGGTAATAGTAACTATATTTAAAAGAGTGCTAACACATACATAGTTTGTGCTATTAGTTTTAGCCAACAAACCGATCGTGAATGGTTGTTTTTCCAAAGTACAAAATCCAGGAATTTGAACATGGTTTATTACAAAGAAGTGGTGACCCTACGCATCTTTTCATCTAGTCATTTTAAAACTGTAAGTTAGGTTAAAAAAAACCAATTGCCATAAAGATGCTTTTGTTTAAATTCTTAATTGCAACCTACAGTTTTATCAGTTCCTAAATCAAATATACATCTATACAACATTAGTTAGTACAATAATAATTATTATATTAACATAAATGGTCATTTTACCTTACCATTTTACCTTACCATTTTACTCTGGCTATTCTCCTTTTCTGTGTAATGGCTCAAGTTTTACTCACTGGTTCTATCTTTACAAGACTTCAATAGAGAATTGCTGGAAGGGCTACAGTACCTTATTGAAATGAAACCCAGTGATGGGACGTTCTCTCATGCAGTTTCATAAAGAAAATGCTAGGCCCAGGATAGAATGGATGAGTGGATTAGAATGGGAGGGAAAATATAATGGGATTTCCTTTCAATTAATATTTTCATGTGGCATAATTGTCTCTGTCCTTCAAAATAACTGACTTTTCGTAACGTACAAGGCTTTTTCATGGAGAAGTAATATGAGTATATTAATCTTTGCACTTTTTGTGTAGCCACTCTGAATCAGTGAGAATGGAGTCTATAGAAGGAGATGTTTTTAAAATATATTGCATTTTTAAAATATAGGGAGTATCATTACTATGTGGAGCTTTATACTGTTTCATTTGCTACCAATTTGCCTTTTTTTATGCTCTCCTTATATTACAAGCACCAGATGCAAGCACTGAGGTTTTTTAAATAATCTATCTAGTTCATATGCCCAAAGACTATAGTTCTATGAAGGCTAGAAGTATTAAATGCTTTTAAAAAAAAGAAACTGTGAGTATATAGCTTATCCTGCAGAAACAACCTGACTCCCTTGTTCCTTATCATCTGAAAGCCTACGGAGTTTGGAAGAATTGGTGCATCCATAGAGACTATATGAAAAGCACAGGTTAAGGGGTCAATCAATTAGTTTCTATACTGCTTCTGTGACCTCGGAGAAGCAGTGATAAATGCTAAAACCATTTCATTTCTTGGCAGACTCTTTCTTAAAATAGAGATTCTCTAGGTCTTACATAATTATGGTCCTGTAAACAGGACTGTCAGGAAAATAAGCTTGGACAATTGCAGGGTTTCTTTCTTTCCCTTCCTTCCCTTAATTAAATGTGTTCATGTTTCATAAAGTTGATGGAGAGATACTTAATAGCAATTTAAGAATCAGTTTAAGTTTAGGAATTACCAGCTTTTAAAAAATCTTGCTTAAATACAAATCAGAAGGTATAGTAAACATGAGAGTAGTCGCTGAAATTAAAAATATGTAGAGCTCACGGTAGTGGGTTGAGAGAACTTTCTAGCATTTCCTAAGAATTTTTTGTTTAACTGGAATACTCTTATCCAGCCTTCCTGTAGCATTTTAGAAGCTAAAGTACTTGAACATTTTCCAATATTATCAAATTGACATGTTATGGAATTAAAATGTTCCAAGGTGCACTGGTATTTTTTTTATCACAACACAGTAACCTTTACATTCAACTGTTTGAAATATTACATTGTATGTTGGCAAGTTGCCTCCAAACCCAGCTGCCCTGCTGTCTGCCCATCATTTGTCTCAAGCACTAATCTTACAATATATACAGATTTCTCTCACATGCTTTAAAATGGAGGAAGTAATTAAACCTCATTATCCATCTGCAATTAATTCCCTGAAATTGATTATTCAAGTAGTTATCTTAAATTCATGTAATCCATTCTCAGAAGTATTTCCTGTTACTTCCCAAGTGAACAGAAACAGAAATACCTCCATAGGAATACATGGGGAGGGGGTGTTGAAAGGATTGAAGGGAGCAAGACTCCTGATACTTATTATGAGATGAGATATTGTTATGTTACATTGTGGCTGGATAGTGTAATTGTTAGAGTGTCACTTTTGACTGAGAGACCAAGGTTAAAATCCTGGCTGGTACCTATCTTACCAGTAGAGTCCTTGGGCAACAACATGATAATGTTTCATTTGCCTATCTCAAATATGAGAGTGACACAAACAAGGAGTATTGTGCCAATACAGACATTGCCTCAATTAACAAGGTTTGCATAAGATATTGGGGAACCACAGCACCCTGATGATAAGTACACTACTGGAACAAACCATGCATAGACAAGACAAAATAATCTGGAGTTGCTACTACAACAGTATATTTAATGAAAGGGGAATATATGAAATGTATGAGTGAATTATGGATGGACAGGAAACCTGCATCCTCATTAACTGAGAAACAATTCTTCAGAACAATTAATAAAAAACTGGTTTTACTTTAGAGATAGATCCACTACACATTATTCTGAAGTCAACAATACCTGAAGGAAAATTGGAAGTGTAGCTAACAATTGAAAATAGAACTACAAAAATAAATAAGGATAAAACAAAGATAATAGTTAAAAATGTTATAGATAAAAAGATCTGGAGCAGGAATTAAATATTCAGATAGTGAAGAAAGTGAAATACCTGGGAATCCAAGTGATAGCAAAATGTGTAACAATAATGGCGGATAACTATGAAAAACTAAAAAAATCAAGTAAAATCAGAGATAGAAAAGTGGAAAAATTTACAACTACCATTAATGGGAAGGATAGCGACAGTTAAGATGAATATATTACCAAAATTTCTATTTTTGTTCCAGTCTATTCTGATACAGACAGAAAAAATACTTTGAGGAACTAAATAAAATAGTGTCAAAATTTATTTGGCAAGGGAAGAAATCAAGAGTGAAACTAAAATTATTACAAGATGGAAGAGATAGAGGTGGCTTTGGACTTCCAGATTGGGAATTATATTATCAAAGCTCAAGTTTAGTATGGTTGAAAGAATGGATACAACTAAAAAATGAAAGATTACTAACTTTGGAAGGGCATGATTTACAAACA